>JAJOOR010027017.1:0-18646 GCA_036250505.1 Solanum acaule
AGTCATGAATGTTAATCACTAGTGCTAGAGAGTAAAGCTAATATGACTAACTATAGATGCCAATGCTTTGAGAGTAAAATCTACATGTGAAAAGAAGGCTAATAAATATAAGTGTGATGAAAGACCCTTATCTACCTAATTCACCTTATGGATAATAGAAATGATAGAATCACTTGAGTCATGATGATATCCTTGTCTAATGTAGAATTCTAGACATGATATTAGGCATGAGTATGAACTTGACATGAAAGGAGCTCTCACATAGTGATGGTTCTAGGGTTTCGAGGGCAAATCCAATATGATGAATTATGTATGTTAAGGCTCCAAGAGTGAAGTTTATGATACAATTGTAGACTATTATATAGAATGGTTATCATAAGACCTTACCACCAAATTTACCTCATGAAGGTTTGGATGCATAAAGTGATAGAATTACATGGGTTAGGAGGATATCCATGCGTAGTGCTTGGACCCTAGGTGGGATGATTAAAAGTAAGAACTGAACCTCAAGAAGGTGAAGTATGACATTAGGCTTGTAGTAAGTGAACTACTTGAATTATGAATATATCTATGTCTAATGTAGTCATTCTAGATGTGTTGATTTAATATGAGTTTTGACCGTAGAAAGGGGCAAGATATGATAGTGTGCATGTTGTATGAAGTTTAGTACATGCTTTAGAGACACTTTGAGAGTAAAGTGAATATGTTTACGACCTAGTTGTAGTGTTGTTTAAAGGTTAATTCCTTATACACACTTAGGCATGAATATCATGATAAAATGTGAAAGGTTTGTCACATATAGTGATTCTAAGGTTTGAAGACTAGCCTCACCTATTAAATCTAGGACCTTTAGTATGAGTTAGGTTGGATTGAGTGTCAAGACATTCTTCCACAACCATGAACTTAAGTCAAGACTTAATGTTAACTCAATGGGACTTAATGCCTAGCACCGAGTAGATATGAATATGAGATGGAAGCTTTTACACTAGTTGAGTACAGCTTCCCCTTGAAAGCTTTTACACTAGTTGAGTCCGGCTTCACCTTGAAAGTTTTTACACTAGTTGACTCCGGCTTTCTAAATGGTTTTACACTAGTTGAGTCCGGGTTCCCAAAGTAGGTATCTCATGAGATGGAAACCTTCTACCATAGTTGAGTCCGGGTTTCTAGAAGCAATCTCCTTATCCCATAACTATGTGCCCGCATAGGTAACTTAGCTATTGGTTTGACCCAAGCTATGAATATAGTTCTACCCTTGGCAAGTAGAGCAACCCCTTTTCGGTGTGGGGTAGACACCGTATTATATGTTAGCTCACATGGTCTATGTCGGTTAAGGCTTATGTCCCAAATAGTGTAGTAGTATAAATAAGAGTATGAGCTGTGAACTATGGGTACTTAAGAAGCTTACTTAGTATTGGTAAGAGTATGGGATCTTACTTATGCATTGCACAAGTATGCTTTAAAGGTATCTATGGTAGATTCCTTTTCTTGTTTTTATGATTTGTGCTTATGGTGTATGTTTGATGGATTGTTGTTATAGTTGCCTTCCATGATATGATTGAATAAAGGTGAGAGATTCCCTTGGTTATGAGAAGTAAGCGAGTAATAAGACCAAAGGAGGGTAAGTATGACTATGTTGACTTCAAGGTTATGCTTAGTGTGAAGGGTAGTATGGGATGCCTTTCATGCATTGCACAAGTGTGCTTTGCGGTTACTGAGGAGTATAGTGACCTTATAGTAGAAGAGTCTAAAGCTTGACTAGTAATAATGGCTATGTTCAAAATGACCAAAAGGGATACTTAGCTTGGATGGTATTATGGGATGTCATTCATGCATTGCACAAGTATGGTTTGAAGTTACTTGAGAGTGGTCTTATCATGATGTGAATGACTAAGAGTTGAGTAATGCTTACATGATGCTTATGTTGGAGACTTTGCTTATTATTATGATATTGTCTCTTATGTTTATAGTTTATGTTTCATGAAGTATTTCATATGATTATGGATTATGTCTTATATTGACTAACCTTTGTCTTATGCTCTTATGATTATGCTAGCTAACATAATTAGTACATTTTGTACTAACGCATACTTCGCCTACATTCTAACCAAATGTAGGGTTTCAGAGATTTAGTTCCATTCTTGAAGCTAGGTTTCTAAGGAGCAAAGGAGTTGAAGATTTGGCGTGTCCTTATAGCTTCGAGGACAAACCCACTATTTCCTTTATGTCTTTATTTCATATTTTGAGACTATTGTATTGGCTGTGTCCCAAAAGTTTTATTCAAAGTTGTATTAGATGGTTTGAGACAAAGTTTTAGAAAAAGACTTCCACTTATTTTTAATAAAAGACTTCGATTGTATGGTTAAAAGTTTTAAATTTTCCGTACTTTTGTATTATCTTATGTTCATGATATGCTATGAGGCTCTTCTGAGTCTTGTACGTTTACATTCGGGGCGTGACATTTCCCTTCTTACCAAACCTCATTACACCCTTCATGGGTTAGATTTTTAGGTAAACCCAGTCATTAACATCAAACTCTAGATCCCTTCTTCTCACATCGATGTATGACTTTTGTCGACTTTGAGTCATTTTCAACTTTTTCCTTATAAGCCAAACTTTCTCTATTGCCTCTTGTGCCAATTTGGGACCTATTAGGGCAACTTCACCCACCTCAAACCATCTTATAGGAGATCTACACCTCTTACCATATAAGGCCTCAAATGGAGCCATCTACACCTCTTAGTCATTCCCGTGTCTACTATTGCTTCTGAATCGGTATTTAGCACTAGCGGAAGGTTGATAAGTCCACACCGCATTAGACTCCATCCTACTACTTTGGAAGCTTTGATGTGTGCTCGCACTTGGTTATGGAACGAAATAAATGGTAACTAACTTTTCAATGACATGTTATTTTAATAATTTTTCTAGTTCTTAATACTTTAACCATATACTTTTCTTCTTAGGTTTGACTTCAAGCATTGATAGAGTTTCATGTGACCTTGCATGATGAAGAAGAAGAGCCGGATTCAAGTTGTAGACCATTTGAAATGCCATGATAGTCGATAGAAGAGATTGTTGCTTTTAATATTTTGTTTTATGAATTGATGTTGGTTTAAGTTATAACAATTGTTGTTTTATGTTATAAAGACTCTTGCTTTAGATTTACTATTTGTAATCCTTATTGTTGTAACAGGGCATGGCCACATAGGGAGTCTTTTCATTTTGTTGAATGTGATTAGTAGTCTTTTGTTGCTGTAATATCCAAGAATGTGATTAGCAATCTCAATTCTTGAATTCTTGCCATTTTGGTAAATTATGATCTGTAGGCTTCAGGATCTTTCTGGCCATGAATATTTTTTATATGTGTAAAAGAGTTTGTTGCTTATGGGATTACAATCTTACTAGTTATTAGTAAAGAAAGATAAGTATAGAATTTGTCCATTATCAATGACTATAAGAGATATATATTGAGGTTTGGAAGGTAAAGTTCTCAAGAGTTCAAAAATTCTTGGACTTCATATGTGGAGTTCGATGGAAATATATGTTCAGAATCATTTTTGGTGTTTCAACTTGTCTGTGCATATAATCGTGTAGAATTTCTTTTTTTTACAAGTATAACAATGTGAGTTAAAAGATGTTAGTGTTTTTAATGATTTTTAGTCGAATTGATGATATTTTAATCTTCCAGGTGTCGGCATTGAATAGTTCATGTGATTTAAATAGGTTCAAAGGAACACTAAAGGTATGCGGAGCGGGGCGGGGTGGGGAAAGAAAAAATAATTGTGCTATGCGGTGTGAGGTAAAGACTTTGCGGTTTTATGCAGGTTTATGCCCCACCCCTCCTATTTTCCATCCATAATCATATTGGTTTTAGCCTTAAAAGCTAATTGGAATATAAAAAAAAACTTAATTGTGGGTCCCATTCTTGGTGGACCCTTTCTTCCCCCCTCTTTTTTCCTTTTTTCCCATTTTTTCTCCAATTTACAATTGATTTATTCTTTTATTCACTGCTAAAATTGTCACGCCCCGAGACTACCCCCGAGACGCGGACACGGGACCTAGGACCACAAGTGATCCTAAGCTAGCCCTGCTGGCATGATCATGAGCATACTAAAGATAATAAACTGATGCGGAAGCTGACTCATAAATAAATCTGAAAAGGATGGGGAATACCCATTTACTATAACTGAGATATATGAGAAGTGATGAGTTTAATACAAAGAAGATATTAACTCAATACTAAGCTGAATCTAACTATGTCTGAAAATAGCCTCTAACTGACTAGAAATGCTGGGACAGGCCCCAGCTAAGTCTAGCAAAACTGAAACTAAAAGACTAAAATACTGAAAAGAAACTCATGACTATTGTCCTCGGAGAATGAGGACTCACCACTGATTCTACTAAACTGGAGATCGGGAAACGATCTAAGCGTGATCTGGATACTGAGAACCTGAACCTACATCACGAGAAGATGTAGCGCACATATGCGTCAATACTTGAGAGGTACTGAGCACGCAAGATAGAGTAATGGTAAAATAACATATAACTGAACAAAGAAATAAAGCAATGAAATCATCTGAACATGATATAGATACTGAAAATACTGAATACTGAGCTAACTAATGCAATGACCAAATTTATAACATGCTGAGACTGAATACTGACTGTACTGAAATATGGTCAATGCAAAAGAGTTTGACTGAACCGTGGGAGCTACTAATAACCGATATAAAACCACATGAGCTAAATATGGAGTCCGATGTATACGCCCCATTAAGAGGACCCAATATACCCTGCCAGAGGTATAGAGACATGCTGGTGTGATCACTAAACTGATGTTGCCCACAAAGGGGACTTACACCTGCATGGCTCATAGTTCTGGGACTATATGGGTACGTTAAACCCTAGTACAACTCCGTATTATGCTACTCCCAATGAATTAAGTGGTTAACTAATTATGACTGAAGTTCTGTAAAGTACTGGATAGCTCAAAATTGAACATGCAAACTGAGAATGCAACAATTAATCTGATAATGATGCATTAATAGCTGAGGCATGTATAACTGTATAACTGAATAACTGAGATATCTGACCTAGCATGTCTAATTCAAGAACTAAAGAAATACATAGCTAGGGTTCTGAAATTCATGCGAGAAACGATGTAATAACATGATAATCTGATTTGGAACATCTAAATAACTAATTCATGATGATCTGTTAAGATTCTAGAAACCCTAGGTCTATTCATAATAAGGGAATCAAGAAACTGACTGAATTCTAAGGAGCTAATGGGCGAAAGGAACCCATTAGTGAAATCCCACATACCTGGTAACGAATTCCACAGAGAAATATTTCGATTTCGGGGCTGGAACTGAAGAAAACTTGCTGCGTTCTTGAACTAAGGCTCTTGACCTCTTTTCTCCTCCTACGCTCTAATTTTTCTAAGCTTTGATTAATGATTTGACTTAGGTAAGTTCTAGTTATGTTTCTAGGCTTAAACTGACTAAACCCTCATGATTTAGGGTCTAAACGACGTATCTTAGGGGTCCAACGAAATAGGAAAAGACCAAAAGACCCCTGACTTAATTGTTGTCGGAGTGACTGACGGATGGGACTGACGGGCTGTCATTCAATCGACGGTCCATCGATTGGAGTCGTCGGTCGAGTCTGCCCGACAGGGCTTCACTAAAACAAGCATAATGTTTTACTCGGAGGTTGGATTTTAGCAAACTTGATGGCGTTGGAAAGAGGATTCAATTATCTATCATATCATAGGTCATGGGACACATAATTCCTTTTGTGCTAAAAGTTATGACCATCTGAAGTTGACCCATCAACAATTTTTAGCTAACTGGCTGCTGACCCTCATCTACGGTCAGACCTACGGACCGTGTATTGAATGACTGTCCGTGCTGGTCGACCGTAGTTTGTGTCAGAGGCTGGGTAGAGGAGGTTTCGATCCACGAACACAGACCACGGACCGTGGTCTGATCTATGGACCGTGGGTCTGTCCGTGAGTCGGGACTTAGCCAACTTTTCTGAGCTGGTTTGGGGAGGGGTTGCAGTGGTGAACCATGGACCACCAGCACGGGCCGTGGTCTCACCTACGGTCCGTGGATGGTGATCGTAAGTTGCACCTGCAACTTCTCAAAATCTGCAATCTGGTCTATTTTCGGATACAGGGTGTTACAAAAATCCTCTGTTACATGCTAAACTTTCTTCAAATTTCAAAATAATGTTTGTAACTTTTTATTTTCTACCTCTGTTTGTTTAGTTTTTACCACCCTGATTTATGGATATTGGGGTGTTTGCAAATATGTTGTCGGTTTTAACACTCAACTCGTACTTATTTACAAGAGGCACATGTTTTTTTTATTGATGATTGATATTCGTATTCAGACTAATTTAGATTCGCACCGCATAAGATCAAGAAGTGCTCTGTATCATGGGTTATTCATGGATTAGTCGATTATACAAAGAACAATATTGATCATAGGCCAAAAGATTAGCATGAAGTTGATTAAGATTTCTTATTTTAAAATTTTATAGAAGTAACTTCTTTATTACATTCAAAGGTAGTTTTATGAATAAATTTTAAAGGTTCTATAAGATGTATTGTGATTTCGTCTTGTATAATTAATGAAAGATCATAATCATTTCTTATCATGTTGTTCTATGGGGAGTAAATTAAAGTGATCGATTGATTGGCTAATCACTTGACACTATCCTACCACCTAAAGTTTTACAAACATTTCTTTGAAATTCGAAGAAATTTTAGTATGTAAGAGAGGATTTTGGCAGTGAATAGAAGAACAAATCAATTGGAAATTGGAGAAAAAATGGCGGGAGAAAGAAAATGGAGAAGAAGAAATGGAAAAAGAAAGAGGGAGGAAGAAAGGCTCCACCAACTGTGGGACCCACAATTAAGTTTAACGGTTTTTTAATTTTCAGTTAATTTTTAGAGCTAAGGATCAGAATGATTCTCTTTTTATATACATTAAAGACTATTTGGATTAGGTGATATATGTAAACAACCAAAATAATTCAACCCCCATACATGAAAGACCATTATGATCACTTTCTCGTCCTCCCTCCCTTTTTTATACTATTAATTGTTAAAGGAAGCCTAAAGCCTGATGGAACATGTCAACGGAACAGGTCTATTAAAGCTGGCTGGCGAGTTAGAGTTATTCATACTAGGACTAGATTGCTAAATCCTAAGTTATGTACGACTAAGCTATTGTATAGTTTAGGAGTCGACTAGGATAAAGTATTTGAGTTATAGTATAATACTGCTCATGTAAATAATATATTTGTGTTGTAGTAGGATTACTAGTATAACTATAATATGACTCTTCTCCTATCTAAGGAGCTTGTAACTCAACATTATTTTTATCAATACAATCCTTGATTTCTCCATACTTACGTAAGATTTCTACATGGTATCGGATCTTTTAAGATTTTCCGCTCTTTAACATATTAGATCAAAATCAAAACAACCATAATATCTAACTGCAATGGCCCCATCTACCAATACTCCTTCGACCTTTTCACTTCATCATCTTATTTCGTCCTGCTCCATTAAACTTAAGCCAACGAACTATCTTATATGGAGGACACAAATGTCTCAATTGATTCAAGTGATGAGATTAACCTACCTCATCCAAGAACCACCTAAAGGTACCTGTTCCATTGAACAGACTACTGAGAAAGTTGTAGTAGGCGAGAAGGGTGCAGAAGACAACAACATTGTCGACGAATGGGAGAAGAAGGATGTGTTGCTAAGGAGTTGGATCTCAAGCATCATGACAGAAGAAATCATATACCTGATCGTAGGCTGCTCAACTGCCAAGGAGATATGGGAATGCTGGAAGAGGTTTATCTTCAAGCAACAAAAGATAATGAGTTCCAGCTCAAACAACAACTTCAAAGTGTGAAGCTAGAAACCAAAACAATTGACGAATATATTAAGGAATTCAAAGGCATATGTGACGGCCTTGGAACCATTCACAATCCTGTAGATGAAGATAGCAAAGTGATTAATTTTGCTAGAGGTCTAGGTCTTCAGTACAAAACTTTCAGGATTGTCATGCTAAGTAAGACACCATATCCTACTCTTAATCAATTTGTTAATGCTTTCAAGGGTTTTGATATGAGGGAGGATGAAGAATAAGTACCCCAACAAAACCATAACATGACATTCTCTGCTCAAAGGGGCAGGGGAAGAGGAAACTACTCTCAAAGAAGAGGAAACATTAACTTCAATTCTAGAGGAAGAGGCTTCATGCCTGCTGGACAAGGAACATGTTCTTATAACAACAGAAATAGAATAGGTCCTCACAACAGTCCTTCAAGTGGAATTCATGAGAGGAACAATACTGATGCGTGTCAAATTTGTGGTAGGAATAAACATACTTCTCTTAAGTGTTTTTCCAGGTGGGATTACTCTTACCAAGCCACAGATGAGCTACCACAAACATTGACTACTACTAATCTACAAAACACTACTGATGACACCTTGTATGTGGACTCAGGAGCTACGACAAACATTGGCTGCTATTAGTCTACAAAACACTACTGATGACACCTTGTATGTGGACTCAGGAGCAAGTAGCCATATGACACATAACTCAGGCATCCTAACAGATCTTAAATACTACAATGGACCAGATAAAATCATTATTGGGAACGAATCAAATTTAGACATAACACAAGTTGGGTACATATCCGGATCAGGTCTAAAGTTAAAAGAAGTTCTTGTAGTTCCTAAGATTAATAACAATTTACTCTCAGTTAGTAAGCTTGCAAAGGATAATTGTTGCACTCTTGAATTTGATAAAACAAACTTTGTTGTAAAGGACAAGAGGACAAGGACACTGCTGACCAAGGAATCTAAAAAGAATGAACTCTATGCTTTGGAAGATAACAATCTCTATGCTTTAACTGTTCCATACGATTGGAACACGTCAGACAACATGCGCTATACTACATTAGGACACCCTAGTTTAAAGTCTTTAAAAGTATTGAGTAGTAATAGTTGCATCAATATTAGTAGTTGGAATAAAGTGCCTACTGTTTGTTCTAGTTGTCAGTTGGGATAGAGTTGTAAACTTTCATTTCGTTTGATAAATAAAATTGAGAAAGAACCTTTATTGAAAATCTATTGTGACTTAAGGGGACTTGCTCTTCTCGAATCTTCCCAACATATGAAATATTATGTCATTTTTGTTGATGATCACACGAGATATACATGGATTTATCCACTGCAAAAGAAATCTGAATTCTTTGAGATCTTTGTAAAATTCCGGAAAATGGTGGAAAAATAATTTTCTAAAGAGATTAAGATTTTTCAATGTGATGGACGTGGTGAGTTTATCTAAACAAACTTCATCAAGAATTTGGAAGATTATGGCATTGTGAGACATATTTCATGTCCTAACACACCCTAAAAAAATGGAATTCCAGAGAGAAAACATAGGCATATTATGGAGACTGGCTTAACTCTACTACTTCATGCAAACCTACCTTTGTTTCTATGGGTTGAGGCTTTCCTCACTGCAGTATTCCTAATTAATAGATTGCCTTCCTCAGTCCTAAAGATGGTGACTCCGTTTGTTAAGTTGTTTGGGGAACAACCTGATTACAACAACCTAAAAGTGTTTGCGTGTAGATGTTTTCCATATATCAAGGGTTGCAGCAAGTTAAGTCCAAAGATTTACCCTTGTGTGTTCATAGGGTATATCAACTTACACAAAGGATATAGATGTTATCATCCCTCTACAAGGAGAGTTTACATATCCTTGTGTTTGATGAAAACACATTACCCTAGGTGTCTCCAAAACAATCTCAGACTTACATTAATATATCACCTCACCTTGCTACTTTTGTTGAATCTTTCTCTAAACTGTTGTCACATGATAATTCTAGTTGAGGGGAAGTACATGCTGCTAGTACACACGTTAATTGTGATAATGCTGCTACAACTCATATACTTCTTGATGATGAGAGTACCATTGACCTCTCGGGATCAGATGATGAGGAACACGTTGAAAGTGATGATCCATACAATAGTATTGAAACTCCAGCTGCAAATTTTGAATCTGCTAGTGGTAGTGAAGAACATGTTGCACTTACAAGTCCAGCCAATGAGCATCATCAAACAACTACTTTAGTTGATGTACCAGTTGATCATCAATCTGACAATGCTACACTCTAGTCAAATACTTTGGTTGATGTAGTAGTTGAGGTACTTACTGCACCACAAGGTCTTCATATGATTACCAGGCACAAAGGGAAGGAACATCACTTATCACTTGTTACTCGCAGCAACACATGAATTTCTAGAGAACCAAATACTACTAAGGAAGCACTAAGGTTACCCCATTGGCTTGCAACAATGTAGGAAGAAATTGGTGCTTTACATACTAACAAGACATGGATTTTGGTGCCCAAATCTCCTGGTATAAACTTAGTTGGCTCAAAATGAGTGTTCAAGACAAAATTAAAAGCTGATGGAACAGTAGATAGATACAAGGCCAGACTTGTGGCAAGGGGATTCTCGTAGCTTGAAGGGATAGATTTTGAAGAAACATTTAGTCATGTGGTTAAAACTATAACTATTAGGGTGGTTCTATCCATTGCTGCCAGATAAAAGTTGAAAGTTAGACAACTAGATATAAAAAATGCCTTTCTCCATGGATTCCTACAAGAGGAGGTGTACATGAGTCAACCTCCTGATTTTATTGATCCAATATCCTCAACATGTGTGTCTACTTAAAAAGGCACTGTATAGTCTTAATTAAACAAGCACCAAGATCCTGGTTTGATAGGTTTAGCATGCATCTCTTTCATCTTGGTTTCATTTGTAGTAAGGCTGACCCTTCCTTATTTACTCTGCAAACTCACAAAGGCAAAATATTTCTCTTGTTATATGTGGATGATATCATTGTCACTGGAAGTAATCTATCTCATGTCTCAGAGTTGGTTCTACTACTTGGGAAGGAGTTTGCTATGAAAGATCTTGGCCCTTTACACTTCTTTCTAGGAGTTGAGGTGAAGTATTTCGAAGGAGGAATTCACTTAAATCAAAGAAATCATGTTGCTGAGCTGCTAGCCAAGACAAAGATGACTTTGGCAAACGTTGTAGCCACTCCTTTGGCTCAAAAGCATGGTCTGCATGAAGCAGTGGAAAGTCTTATAGATGCCTCCTGTGCAATGATAGTAGGGATCCTTCAATATTTGACCCTCACAAGACCTTATATCACTTATGTTGTGAATTTAGCAAGCCAGTTTATGCAAAGCCCAAACATTGAACATCTTCAAGGGGTAAAAAAGATTTTCAGGTACATCAAAGGTACTCTACACTTTGGACTCAGAATTATTTCACAATCACCAGGTAGGTTGTATGGTTACTCAGATGCTGATTAAGGAGACTGGACCACCACTTGGAGATCAACTACAGGCTATAGCATCTACCTAAGTGCAAATTGTATTTCTTGGACCTCCAAGAAACAAACCACAGTAGCTCGATCGAGTGCTGAAGCTGAGTATAGAGAACTAACCTCCACTGCCGCAGAGATGACTTGGCTCATGTATCTTCTTCATGACCTTAGAGTGTTCCTTCGATCAGTTCCTATGTTGTATTTTGATAACATGAGTGCCTTGTACATGACGGTTAATCCAGTTATGCATGCTAGAACCAAACATGTTGAAATGGACTATCATTTTGTTCGTGAGAAAGTGGTCAGGGGACAACTTCTTACTCAGTTTGTGAAGTCTAAGGATCATCTAGCTAATATTCATACCAAAGCCTTAACAAAACATGTTTTTTTTTGGGTTTCGCAGCAAGCTAGGAGTTACAGTTCCTCCACTCACTAGCCTGAGGGGAAGTGTTGAAGGAAGCCTGAAGCCTGATGCAACATGTCAAAAAGAAGGTCCATTGAAGCTGGCTGACGAGTTAGAGTTAGAGTCATACTAGGGCTAGACTGCCAAATCCTAAGTTATGTACGACTAAGCTACTGTATAGTGTCGGAGCCGACGAGGATAAGGTATTGAATGGAGTTGCAGTACATATATAAGGTCATTAACCACATCGTAATAAACTACAAATTATTCGTAAGAAAAAACCTACATGGAATTAACCTGCATATCACGAACAATAATGAACTTATATGCAAAACATAATGTCAATTTGATATAATTCAATTACAACACTAACACTTGTCCCTCAAATTCTTCGAACCAACACTGTATACCCTTTTAATTCTTATCTAACCATGCAATATATAAATCTAATCCCCTACTTATAATCAAGGACATTGGATTATTACTTAATTCAATGTTAGTATTGTAATTGAATTATATCCGGAAGTTCACTAATGTATCCGAAATTCCTGTGTAGTATCCGAAATCTATAAATTTTAAGGAATTTTTATAATTTAAAAAAGAGTAGGGTAATAATGTAATTAGCGTTTAACACTATGATATTTAGGTAAATTATACATTTTAATAATAAATATTGTAGGCATGACTCATTTTATGTTTTTTGGTAAATATAAATAATTTTACTTGTTGGTAATCTAACACTGGCCTTCTTGATCACAATAGTTTATTGGTTGAGGAATTTTTTCCTAACCACCATGTCAAGGGTTCAAGGCTGGTAAACTGGTAAACAAAAGAAAATTAATGTTATTAGGCACTTTATAATAACTTTTTTAAAAAAAAAAAATATTGTCTCTATTTGCATACATATTATTATTGTTTTTATTTTTTATTTTTATTGCAGAATATTAGAAACTTGTTAAATTTAATTTTTGTTATATTTCAATAGGCACAAATAATTTTCAATTAATTTAACTTCATACTTTTGAAGTTCTTGCTTGTAAACATTTATATTTATAAAAAATTTAATCGTTCCATAACATAATTACATGTATTAATTGTTATTTTAATTAACTCTAATATAATCATGGGCCATTAAAATGTTTTAACCTTTATTTTTAAGTAATAAAATATTGTTTACATTGCCCATTTTATGCTTTTAGTAAATACAAATAATTTTATTTGTTGATAAATTAACACTGGCCTTATTTATCATAGTAGTTCACTAGTTGAAGAGTTTTCCCTTGACCACTAGGTCAAGGATTCACGGTTGGTAGACGCAAAAAAATCAACTATGTAGGTATCTACCAACCTTGAACCCTTGACCTAGTAGTCAAGAGAAAACTCTTCTACTAGTGAACCATTACGATCAAGAAGGCCGGTGTTAATTTACCAACAAATAAAATTATATATATTTAATAAAAACATTAAATGGACCATGCAAATAATATTTTATTACTTAAAAAATAAAGTTCAAAATATTTTAATGACCCATAATTATATTAGAGTTAATTAAAAATAGCACTATAGATTTAGCTTAACAATTAATACATGTAATTAAGTTATGGAACGATTAAATTTTTTGATAAATATAAATGTTTACAAGCAAAAACTTCAAAATTTTGAAGTTAAATTAATTGAAAGCTAGTGTGCCTATTCAAATACAACAAAAAGTAAATTTGATAAGTTTTCAAATTTCTACAATAGAAAACAAAAAACAATAATTTGTAATCAAATAGAGAAAATATTCTTTAAAAACAATTAAAAAGGAATTATAAAATGCCTAATAACATTAAATTTCTTTGGCTTACCAGCCTTGAACCCTTAACACGTGGTTGGGAAAAAACTCCTCAACCAATAAACCATTGTGATCAATAAGACCGGTGTTAATTTACCAACAAGTAAAATTATTTATGTTTACCAAAAACATAAAATAAGTCACGCCTACAATATTTATTATTAAAATAAAATATAATTTACCTAAATCCCATAGGAAAAACATATATTCGTATTGGTAGATCGATAGTGATTAAAGTTATTAGGAATAAATTGAACTTCGATTAATAAATAAATCATGTCCATAACCGACTAGAAAAAGACAAAATTAATATACAAATATGATTATAATTATCCTAGATTTATCACTTTTAGTGGTCATGTCGCAAAGAATAATAGAGATCTTAATTAGACTTTTTTTTTTTAAAAAAAACAATTAGGTTTCATCAATACCTCAATTAATCATTAAAGTGTTTCTATCATAAGAATTAGATTTATGGACCTCCTTTGTATGAAACAAAGAAAAAACTAAAAATAAATTAAAAAAGAGCATTAACTCTTTTTTATTATTTCAAAAAATAGTGAAAATGGTAACTCTTTTTATTTTCTTTCTTATCCTTTAATGAAATTTAGTGAAGCACTGAAATCTTGTTGAAACATATATGAAGATAACCATATTTGTGGGCCTATTTATTTGGGTCATTAAGATATTTTGGACTTTATTTTTAAGTAATTAAATATTGTTGACCTAACTCATTTTATGTATTTAGTAAATATAAATAACTTTACATATTGATAAATTAACATCGGTCTTCTTGGTCACAGTGATTGATTGGTTGAGGAGTTTTCACCTAACCATTGGGTCAAGGGTTCAAGATTGGTAAGCCGAAGAAAATCATTGGTTAATAGGTATTCTAAAATACCTTTATAATTATTTTAAAGATATATTTTCTATTTGATTACCTACTACTATTGTTTTTTGTTATTTTAAAAAAAAAATTAAAAAGGTATTATAGAATACCTCAATATTGTTAGGTTTTTTCTGTTTACTAGCCTTGAACTCTTGACCCAGTGGTCAGGAGTAAACTCCTCACTAGTCCACCACTATGACCAAGAAGATCGGTGTTAATTTACCAACAAATAAAATTATTTATATATACTTAATTGCAAAATATATTAATTGCCCAAATAAATAGGCCTACAAATATTTTGGTCTTCATATTTCAATAAAATTTCAATGCTTCACTTAATTTAATCAAAGGATTAGAAAGAAAATAAAAAAGAGTTACCATTTTCATTATTTGACATAGTAAAAAGAGTAAATGTTTTTTTTTGTAATTTACTGATAGTTTTTTTCATAGTATGATGACATGGAGGTTCTTAGATCTATTCTTATGGCAGAGACAATTTTTTTCATATAGTGAAAATGTCATAAAACGCAACCCAAGATTCATAACAGGAAAATCAAAACTAGAATAACGAAGAAAAACCATCGTAATGCAAGTCTGTTATTCCTTGATGATAGGTGTTACTGCATCTTGAGATCCTAATTGCTATGGTTCAACTACATCATACGGAGCAATTGTGAGAAATATCCATTTTAAAACAATCATTTGATTTTGTGCCTTCTTTGAGTGCAGTTGTGCATTTTTAAATTCTATTTATAATTTTGATATATGTTATCATCGATTGTTTATAGTGTTTCACTTATCATATTATTTTACAGTTGTTACTATTCCTTTTCTGAATATTCGATACTGCTTTTCTTAATAGTTGCCATTAAGAAAGAGATTGTGGTGGGACAAAAATATGTTGGAACCCAAAATTACAAATTGAGATGCTAATGACAGTATTGAAAATAATCTGAATATATGCAAGTAAGAGGAACTACTAATTCTCCCTCTCTGTAAAACCCTATCTAATGGTGGCATAGATTGATGCCCGATGTCGATGGAGGTCAACCATTGACGATGGTTGACTCTTTTTTACTTACGAATCCTACTGATTTCTCATGTCTAAATGGGAATAATAACTTCTCACAAGCTTCATAGACAGTGAATAAGAATATTACTTGCAGGAACAACAACATTTTGAAGGAAATATGGGCAAATCAAAATATAAGGGGCAATGTAGTGATATTGTGGTGTCAACAAAAATCATTTTGGAGGAAAAAGAAAAGGTTACAACGTAGAATCAACAAAAAAGCTAACAAGACGAGCAACAACATGATTGCTCAATTTAAAAGCAAGTAGATGCAAGCAATCAAAATTCTTCAGATAGATATCATAGTGGATCGAGTGAGAAGCATAGGGAGCAACAACATCAACTAGGCACAAGAGATGATAAGATACAGTGGCAAGCCAATCAAGGGTAAATGTTTGGCAATAATGGAGATTCCAACCATAATTCAAATGACAAATCAAGAGCATGGGGAAATTAATGGTACTTTACCTCACAAGGTCTTATATGACATTGTATCTTATTTTATAACTGAGGGTTCCCCTCAGAAACAATCACAATCAAGCATTTTTTATCACAAGAAAGATAATAGTAAAAATGGTGAAGGAGTAGATAGTAAAAATGATGGAGAAAGTCAAAGAAAAATCAATAAAACAGTCAAAATTGGGAAGAATGGTGGCAATACAGTAGGCTCTCAACCTACCAGAACATTGCCAAAGAGGGGGTTACAAAAGAATAAGTCGCAATGATGAAGTATTTCTTTTGGAATACTAGGTCCATAAAGGCTCAAAAAAAATTACACAGAGTTCAAATGTTGAATAGAGCACATTAATTCATTTTTATATCTTTAATGGAACCTTTTTAAAATGCTAGTCACATCAACAAATATATAAGGAGATTGGGGTTGGATTTTGCTAAAGCTAATTGTAATGGCAATTTTTTTTTGTGAAGGAGGAATATCAAGTGGATATTGTAGTGGATTTAGCCAAACAAATTACTCTATATCTTAATGATACTCATTTAAACAAAGCTTTTTATGTTATTGTAGTTTATGCCAGATGTGATAGCTTGCAGAGATTGAACTTGTGGGAGGATCTATATGAATTGTCCAATTCGTCTACTTTACCATGGATAATTGGTAGGGATTTTAATGTGGTATTGAATGAGGAAGAGAAAATTGATGGGCTGCATAAGTGATACTATAGAATTTGCAAATTGCATTGGATTGTGTGACCTTACAGAGGTAAATTACAAAGGTAGCCATTTACTTTGTGGAATAGTAGAGCAGTGGAGGATTACATTTTTGAAAGACTAGACAGAATCCTAGTAAATCAAGAGATGCAAAATTGGTTGAATCAATTGAAAGTTGAACATCTTTCAAGAAATGGATCTGATCACACCCCTATACTTCTATTTTGTGAAGAAAATTTGGTAAATATTATCAAGGCCTTCAGATTCTTGAATTTTTTAGTAGAACATGAATCATTCAAGATGGTGGTTGTTCAGACTTGGTCAGGTTTTGAATTTGAGAACCTTTTCTTTGATTTTAAGACAAAATTAAAAAAAGTGAAAGTTGTCTCAAGTCATGGAGAAGAGAGGTGTTTGGTGATATTTTCAAACAATCAATTATCAGGGAAGACATTGTCAAAATCAAGGAGATTTGTTTGTAAATGACCCCTCCACTGGGAATAGAGAAGCCATGTAGAAGGCACAAGTAGAGTTTAAGAATTATCTACACTATGAGGAGGAGTACTGGAACCAAAAAGCAGAAACTATGTGGTTTGAGAAAGGAGACAGAAATACTAGATTATTTTTACAGATCTAGTGAAAACGAGAACAAAAAAATTAATTTGACAAAAAGTCATAATGAGCATGGTGATCTGCTGGAGGATAAATAACATATTTTTTATGAAGCTGTTAAGTTTTATCAAACAGAGTTTACTCAAGAAAGGGATGCTATAGAGTTTTCTCTTCTAAATCACATTCCACATATTCTAACAGAAGAGGATCATGTTTATCTTGGAATTATTCCTATAAAGGAAGAGGTGAAAATGCTGTATTTAATCTTAGTGGGACAGTGCAAGTGGTCCAAATTATTTTACAGGTTTTTTTTATCAGTATTACTGGATATAGTTGGTGACGATGTATGGAAATTGGTCTTTGCTTTCTTCGAAGGAAATACATTACCAAGATCTATTACTCATACTAACCTTGTGTTGCCGCCTAAAAAGATTACCCATACTCTTTCTCTTATCTAAGGCCTAAACGCTTGAGTAATTCATCAATAAAGTTATTTCCAGGGTGGTGCATGAAAGATTGGAGATGGTAATTTCAAGGTTGATCTCTTCCAACCAATTGTGATTTGTAAAAGGAAAGAACATTATTGAGAATATTTTTCTTACTCTGGAGATTGCATCTAATATTACTTAAAAGGGAAACCCAACCAATATTATTATTAAGCTTGATATGATCAAGGCTTATGATAGGGTATCATGGTTCTTTTGACGATGTATGGAAATTGGTTTTTGCCTTCTTCGAAGGAAATACATTACCAAGATCTATTACTCATATTAACCTTGTGTTGCCGCCTAAAAAGATTACCCATACTCTTTCTCTTATCTAAGGCCTAAACGCTTGAGTAATTCATCAATAAAGTTATTTCCAGGGTGGTGCATGAAAGATTGGAGATGGTAATTTCAAGGTTGATCTCTTCCAACCAATTGTGATTTGTAAAAGGAAAGAACATTATTGAGAATATTTTTCTTACTCTGGAGATTGCATCTAATATTACTTAAAAGGGAAACCCAACCAATATTATTATTAAGCTTGATATGATCAAGGCTTATGATAGGGTATCATGGTTCTTTTGACGATGTATGGAAATTGGTTTTTGCCTTCTTCGAAGGAAATACATTACCAAGATCTATTACTCATATTAACCTTGTGTTGCCGCCTAAAAAGATTACCCATACTCTTTCTCTTATCTAAGGCCTAAACGCTTGAGTAATTCATCAATAAAGTTATTTCCAGGGTG
>JAJOOR010027018.1:0-13026 GCA_036250505.1 Solanum acaule
TTTTTTCTGTAATCAACAAAACAATTCTACTTTCCGCTAATGCGCTATTTCTTTTTTTTAACACCAGTTGGTAAAATGCACCTCCTTCCACTGAAGAAAGCTACAATTGTGTGTGTTTCAGTTCAGAAGATTTTGACCAAAAAACTACTTGATTTGTTTCCTTTGTTACAATAGACACCCTACATGTAGTATTAAGCTTAAATGTAAGATTATATGCGTCTGTAATCAATTGTATTTTTTTCTATAATTTTTGTCACCTACTATTTAAAGCATTAAAACAGTGCAAAATATAAACATTGGGCCCGTGTTAGCACGGGCCATACTTATCTAGTATTTATATAAAAATATGAAAGATGGTATAAAATTAAACAGACAACACTAGGGTTGTTTATGGCTATGGTTAAAAAAAAAAACTAACTGAACCGCAATCCGAATCAAACTGATTAAAAAAATTGATATTTGGTTTGGTTTGGTTAGGTTAGGTTTTTAAATTTGAAAACCGATACTATTTGATTTGGTTTTGATTTTACTAAAAACAAACTAAAAAAATAAACAAACCGAACCGAGAAATTAGATATATAAAATTTATAATTATTTATATATTACTCATAAATAAAATACAAATATTTGTTAAATTTTAATTAACTTAAGTCTTTAAGTTTACCATTTTCTCAAGCCTAGCACTTAAATTTTGGCCCACCTATTCAACCCTAAGTCTAAATCCATCAAAATCCAGTACTTTAGTTTTTACCTACCTTACCTCACATAAGATAGTCACACTTTCTCTTAATTGAATCACTTTATTCGTGTAATAATAACTCTAGTATTACTTAATTGCTTAATTGAACACAATAACTTTCCTATGGATTGTTCATGTACTAGGTGTCTGTGTCTGTCAAGATATGTATGTCCTCAAAAAAAAATTATTACTCTCAAACCGAAAAATCAGAAAAATTGAACCAAACCAATGGTTATTTTTTGTTTGGTTTGATTTGGTTTTAGAAATTTAAAAACCGACTAGATTGGTTTGATTTCGATTTGAACCACGAACACCCTAGTGAGCACCTAGGCAACAAGCAGTTGCTTGATGTAGTGGTTGTTTGTGCATGCTCAAAGTTATATATTACATGTGCTATGGCCAAGTTTTGATTCCCAGTATGGTGCTTTTTAAGTTAAAATAGCATGCAGAGCACGTTGAATAATCTTTATGAATTATATCATCTCCCTAATGAATTACCTTTTCATTTTCACTGAACTTGCAATCAAATTCATCGTAAGACTCATAATACATAATCTTTTAAAGGGAAGCACTTTTTTTTTAATAAGCTTTACGAAACACAAATTCAAATTACTCTAGGCAATCGATATCAATATCAAACATAGAGTGAGACACCAAACAATTGTAGTACTTCATAAAAAAAAAACGTTAAAAATCAACTTCACATCACAACCAGATCACCACTATGAAATTGTAAAGTAGTCATTTGATATTTAATTTGCAATAATGGTTGGCCAAGATATTGTAAAGTATTAATTATATGATCTTATATAATAAGAGACGTGTTTGTTTGTGTCGTCCACATGTGTTGCATGAATATCCTATATACATTTTTTTCTTTAAAAAAAAAACATATTTTAAATGTTTAATCCAAAAAAAAAAAAATCAAAAGATTGTGTTATTCAAAACCCTACTTGTGTGATCAATAGTTTTTAGAAAATATCCTTATTGTAAAACCAAAACTAAAAAGAATACTTTGATACTTAAGTAACTACTAAAGTTTGAAATACTTGCAACAATGCAGACTAAAGAAAATTATTTGCAATTGTTGCCAAACTCGCAACAACGATAAAAAGTTATATACTTGTTGTCAAATTTTTCGTCTTTCTTTTAAATCAAAACAAGTAACTAATAAGTTACTATTATCGTATTTTGGTCATTGTTGGAAGTGGTAGCTATAGTTATGTAGCTAATCTATCGTTAGTTAACTCATAGCTTACATATATATTTTTTTAATATAATTTTACATTAATTTATTATTAAATAAAAAATAACAAGGACTGATAAATCACGTTAATTAACTATATAATTTACTTGTCGTTAGACCAGTTCAAATATCAGATGGTTATAAATATATTTTTAATATTTAAAAGAAACATCAACATTTATTCTTCATCAGCCAATCCTGACCGTCCATTATTCATTCAAGATCCATTAATATCAAAATCACGCTTAATAAAAACAACGGTTGCACGTGTATTCTTTTATCATGCTCTGCAGGACCACTATCTCATCCCTTTCTTTATCACTTTAATTTAAAAGAAAATAAAAAATTGTTTTGTATATAAATAGGAGAGGGCATGAATGCAAAGAAATGATCACAATCATTTCACAAAATTCTATAGTATTTTTTTCTTTATTTTTCTTAGCCACCTTCAAAACACTCATCATCACCTTGTCCCCTTCTTGATATTTGATACCAAAATCCCTTATACTTTTCCACTTTGCCTTTTTCATAGCAAAATAGGATCAAAATACTCCTCACTATTTCCTTGTGTTAGTTGTTAGCTAATTCATCTAACCACTAAGTATCACATCTTAATAATATTGTTAAAGTTGACGTGAATTCAGTTCTTACTACTCCCTTCCCTTTCGTTTCGTTTGGCTTCTTGTGAGCAAAATCACTTCCAACACTAAATATTTATCTCAAGACTATTTGTGTTTATCCTCACACCAAACAACCCCTAAGACTCATTTTGCTTCTAGTGGTTAAAGCCACCTCCAATACATAGGCGTGCAGCTTGATAATATCAGTATTGAGGTCTTCTACTTACAGTAAGTGTGAATTCAATTCTCGGCTGATTATTCCTGATTTAACCAAAAAAGAAATTAGGAAAAAAGGAAAAGAACCACCCCACCTAACCCTTGCAACATCATATTTTCTTTCCTTCTTTCTTTTTGCCCTTTTCTTAGTACCTTGGCCTTTGATCATACCTAAAATACACATGCTCATAACAATCTCTTTTTCACTCACCAAAATACCTCAAAAACTTCTCTCCTTTTCTTGAGAGTTGAGTACTCACCCTTCAACCCCCCCCCCCCCTACACCCCTACACCCCACCCCACTCTATTTTTGGATTTGGAGTAGTAGTAAAACACAAGTTACTACTACTCCCATTTTCTTGGTTCTTCAATTATAGAATCAAAACCTTTTCCTTTTTTTATCACTACCTACAAAGCCTATAGACAATTCCCATTTTGTCTCATTTTGTTTAGTTAGTTTGTTTATTTGTTAGTTTTCTTCATACAATGAGACAAGCACAACAACAACCATTTGCTGCTCTTCCGCGAACAAGCAGCTGCAAAAGCTCGAAAAAAATCATACCTGCAAATAACAATACTTATTCGCGGTCTTACTCTTCAGCTACCCGTGATTATTCAACTGATAAATCTCTCGTTCTTCCTAACAACGGAAGCTCATCATCGTCTTCTTCGAACAATTTCAATCGATTAACCAAAACCCGAATCGGAGTTTCATCTCTCCTCCGATCACTCATCAGCATCATCTCATTCCCCTCCGTACTCCCTACTTGCCGATGGCTAAATCTCCCGAATCAGTTCTCAATTACCCCTTCCCTCGGTCGGAAAGTCACCGGAACGTTATTCGGTCACCGGAGAGGCCACGTCAGCTTCGCCGTACAAGACGATCCGAAATCCGACCCGGTTTTACTAATCGAGCTCGCAGTTTCAACTTCGTCGTTAGTAAAAGAGATGTCGTCGGGACTGGTGAGAATTGCGTTAGAATGCGAGAAAACAGCGGCGCCGGGAGGTAGCCGGAAGAGATTAGGGCTATTTGAAGAGCCGATGTGGACGATGTATTGTAACGGGAGGAAATGTGGATATGCAACATCGAGGTTATGTACGGATTCCGATTGGCATGTGCTGAGTACGGTGCAGAGTGTTTCCGTCGGTGCCGGAGTAATTCCGGTGGTGGACGACGGCCGGAAAATTAGTGCGGCGGAAGGTGAGTTGCTGTATATGAGAGCGAAATTTGAACGTGTTGTAGGGAGTCATGACTCGGAAGCTTTTTATATGATGAATCCAGATGGTAATGGAGGACCTGAACTCAGTATTTTTCTTCTTAGGATATGAAAATTTGAAAAATGAAAAATAGAAAAAAAAATTGATACGGAAATTAAAGAAGAGAAAAAGATGAAATGATAATATTTATAATTTTTTTTTTTGAGTATTTTGAATTTATAGTGTGTTTAATTAGGTATATGTAATGTTTTTGTTTAGTGATATTTGTACTTTTTGTTGTAAGTTTTCTATATGTATATTTGCATGATCATATGCATGCTTTCTTCTTCATTTCTCCTTTATTCTCGTGTAGATCGAGTTTCGGTGAGATGGATAAATTCAGTTCAATATTAATCAAATAACGATTAGATTTGAGAAAAGATTTTATTAGAGAGTGTTCTCTCTTTTTACGAAATTTATTTCATGTGAATCCGGAAATTGAATCCTTCTTTTACACTAAAATGATGAAAAAGATGCTTAATATCACTTGAGAAGGGGAGAATTATACAATTATGGTTGTTTATTAATGATAAGTACTCATGATTATTGTTGAATCTATTGATGTAATTTTAATAAATTTTTAAGCATAATGCTATGCTCTATATTGAAATATTAAATTAATATGAATTCGATATCGTAAGATTAAATTTGTGATAGTGATCGTGCTAAAAGCCTTGAAGGTTTGAGATTGTGAAAATTCTAGGTGGTATTATTCAATGTGGAAATTTTTGTGTTTCAACATGGATAGCCAGATTCGGAAAATATGCATTGAGTGTTTATATTAAGCTATATATTTGTTGTTTGTGTTGATTGTGTCTAAAATACTTTTTGTCTAATCTTACACATTGAGGGTTTATAATTTTATATCAAGCTATATATTATGTTTATTCAGATGTATTATTCTATATATATGTCATTGAAAGTATTGACACAATTAAAAAATTGTTTGATCACTCCATCTACTTTTAAATGATACAATTTTCTTTTGAAAAATTATATAGCTGTTGAACATTATTTATCATGATTCGACCAATAACTTAAAAACGGAAAATCGAGCTAGAAGGCTCATAACAAAATTATCTTCTTCTAATTAATCCATGTTATTAGTGAAGAAAACGCGGAAGATTAATTATTAATCACTATATGTAGGGTTTTAGCCTATTGCAAGCAAAGAAAACGTATTTATGTAATGATTGATGCAACAACAAAAAGTTAAAATGATATCACTACTCCTTCCGTCCATTTTTAATTGTCATGTTGCGTTTTTCAAAAGTCAATTAACTAATTTTCAATGTTAAATTAGATTACATTAATTTGATATTTTAAATAAAATTTTAGATATTCAAAAACTATACGAAAAGTATTTAAATTGCAATTTTTGCATATCAATATAATGAAAAAAATACATTATAAAATGTTAGTCAAAGTTCTTATTATCTAAATACATTGTAAAACGTAAAATTTTAGATATTCAAAAATCATACGAAAAATATTTAAATTGCAATTTTTGCATATCAATATAATGAAAAAAATACATTATAAAATGTTAGTCAAAGTTCTTATTATCTAAATACATTGTAAAATGTAATGAAAAAATACATTGTAAAACGTTAGTCAAAGTTTTTGTTTGCCACATAATAGTTATAGTGTAATTACAAATGTATTGTCACAATTACAATCATAAGATTATATTAAATTGTAAGAATAACAACTAATTATCTAAAATTAAATTTTTATATTAGACAAATAAGAGACTTTATAAATGATATTGAATTAAATATTTAAGATATAGATTATCTTCCGAAAATATATTAATCAATAAACATATGTTCTTAATTAATATTATTAAAAAATATTTGATTTATGTTTTTTCAAGTTAGTATATATTAATTAAATTAATAATAAAAACTAAAAGTACAAGATTTCTATGATTACCAT
Organism: Solanum acaule; assembly: GCA_036250505.1. Taxonomy (NCBI): domain Eukaryota; kingdom Viridiplantae; phylum Streptophyta; class Magnoliopsida; order Solanales; family Solanaceae; genus Solanum; species Solanum acaule. The sequence continues at coordinate 6,017 of JAJOOR010027018.1, forward strand.
AAAATATATGTTTACAAAAAGATTAATATTGTAAACATAGAGTCATGAATTTTTGATAAAAAGACAATCTATCAAGTCTAACTAAAAAATAAATGACTTGCAATGTTATATATCAAGTCCAATACTACTAAAACAAATGCAATTGAAAATATAACATAAGTTTTAAATTCGATTTTTTTTTAATGTAACACTCTTATGTCAAATTTCAACATAACGTACATAACTATGATTTAATAGAAAAGAAAAATGGAAATCTATTACCTTATTTAACAATGAATTTTCCTTCAATTGCTAATGAAAAAAATTAAATATAGAATAAATAAATAAATAAAATAGTTAATGCGAAAATCGCATAGTATCACAAAAAAAAAAGGTTGAGAATGAGAAAGAGATGAAAGATAAATAATACAAAATAAAAAAAATAGAATAATAAAATAATTGTTTTAAAAAAAATAATAGAACTAAAATAAATTTTAAAAAAAAGACAAAAAGAAGAAATTAAAAAGTAATAGCTAGTAATTACACCATGTAATTTATCAGCAATTTACAATCTCTTCTTGAGAATTGGAGAGTATATAATTATCCCTGTCAATTACATCCAATTACTTACTGACCAAGTAATTACATGTGCGACCAAACATGTCAGACAGTCTAATTACATTTAATTACACCAAATTTAATTAGGATAACTTTCCAAACAGGTCCAAGAATTTAAAATGTGAAAATGTAACTAAGAAAATTTGCAATTAACATTTATGATATATACATAAAAATTAATTTTGACGAACTCACTTGCTCCCACGTGGCTTTGTCCTGTTGATTACACCAATTTAATACTCTAATGTAAATAAAGTATTGTAACTGTGGACTTTTTCTTGGTAATGAACATCTATTGTTTAATACTGGACTTTATTCCTCAAAGTATGACTTAAAAGCCTTAAAAGACTGCTTTAATTTTGCAGCTGAAAAACATATAATGATTACTTTTTAGTCACCAAATGAATAATATAAACGTTGTGAATATCCACTCTCCATATATATATATTAACACAATAAAAAAGACATTGTCAAGCCAAATTGCATATATCTTGATTATTTACTTGACACTTTGTTGCATGTACTAATTTAATTAGTCAAATAGTAAAAAGATCTACATCGCAGGATTTTCACATGCTTAAGATGCACAAAGAATGAAATAAACAAGTTAATGAAAGAAGATTAATTGAGCTAATGACAAAACCAAAAGCATTGACAAAGTTGATCATTATAATATGAGAAATTGTGAAGATACTAGAGGAATCATTCATATAGTTGAACAAAATAAGAGAATCACTTTGACATTATGCTAGATTCACCATTGAATTCTAACTTTTTATTAACATTCTTTTCTTATCCTATATCTATGAAAAATGCAGTTTCTACCATTAGTCGTCTATGAAGATTAGAATTCGATGATATCAGTAACAATTTTGTTTAGCGGAATCTGGTCATCACTTAGTGATATATATAGTGTAGAAATGAATAATGTAACTCTCAATATTTCAATAATCTACTATTTTTCTCAGATCCAACAGAAATATCAGGAATAGTAGGATCTCTTAGGAACTTGTCTGAGAATGCAACAAGGATGAAAGAACACCAACGACGAAAACACTTTGTTGGGCTGACACTAACATTGAAAAATAAAGTTAGGGTAGCGAATGAGATTAGATACCCCAATAATCTTAGTTGTAAATGATGAATCCAAAGCTATTGGATGATTTCATAACTCAAAGAAAGGAATATAGCTCTTTACTAGTAGTATCATAATTCATGGCCTCTCTATAGGAAATAAAACTTAAATCACGATGTAAATCTATTTATCAGTGAAGTTGAGTTGACAAGCGAATCTCGAAAAAAAAAAATCAAATGAGATAATTCATCTTAGTTTTAATATGTAAAGTATGTTTTTGGCCAAGCCTAGGAATTGATAAATTTATAGGGACGGACTCATCTTCTTTTGGACGAGCTGTGGGGCTACTTTTTCATTATTTTAAGGTTATTACTTCATACCACCACTTTTAAATTCAGAAGTTCAAATGTAAAGCATATGTTACTTTTTAGTGCTTTTTAATCTACTAAAAAGATTGAGTTTAAAATGGGATACAACGTAAATTATTCTGTAAAATTTAAATAGTAGAAATTACGTGGATAAACAAGTATATAGTAGTTAATTAGCTGATAATAGCTATAGGTTCCATTAATTACCACTCTCAACTCAATTTTAGTCATAGTTACGTCGCCTCTCTCCTCTCTCCACTCTCCTCTTATATATATATATACAAATTATACATATATAATTATATGACATATATAAAATATAATTCGCCTTCCTCCACTCTCTGCCCTCGCTTTCGCTTGCCTCTCTCTTCCCTCTTCCAATCTCGCTCACCAAATATACAAACACATATGTATACCAGTTACATATATACAATATCTGACATATATACATATACAATTCACCTCTATCCACTCTTTGTCTTCTCTAGTTCACCTCTCTCCTCCCTCTCCCAATCTCGCTCGTCTGATATACAAATACATATGTATACCAAGTACATATATACAACTATCTGACATATATACATATACAATTCGACATATATACATATACAATTCGTCTCTCTCCACTCTCTGCCCTCTCTAGCTCACCTCTCTACTCTCTCTCCCGATCTCGCTCACATTTCTCCTCCCTCTAACATGTAGCTACGAATCGTAATTAGCAAACTATATCTATGAAACCTAATTAAATTTATTTTAATGGCAATTTGCGAAATTTTCTCATTTAAATAAAGGAGAATTGCCAAATACTAGGAATAGCCCATTGGGCCTCAAACCATAAATGAATTATTTTGGTAGCTGGATAAGAAACAACTTATATAAGTATTAATTTTAGGGAAAATTGTGCATTATATCAAACTACAATAAAGCCTCACTAAATTAATACTCGATTAATTAATAATTTCTCTAAGATAATAATTTCCTTCGTTCCCGTCTTGGGCCAATGAAAAAAATCACTCATTTCGATAAGATAATAAGATAATATATTTTCAAAAGACCCCTATATAAATATATGGTCCCGTTAATATTATAAATTAATAATTATGTTCTGTTTTTTTGTTAAAATTTAAATCTAGTTAAAGTTCATCTCTAACTTTTCTTATTACATCCAAAAGTTTCAGTTATCTTTTCTAATTGCACCATAAAATTGTGAAGAGTTCTATATGCAAGTGTTTCCTTACGCGTAACCAGTTCCAAATATATTGTATCATCTTCAACTTTATCACCAACATTATTTTCCAATGATATCCACAATTTGTTCTAAGCTCTGGACCTTTGAACTTGCATCGTTTTCACCCATACAATAGGTTATTAACATCCATTTTATTGCGGTAACTGAGATCATTAATCATGACCTCAAGTTCATGAATGACGTTTTCACAAGTGGATTCTTTGAGATTTCATCCCTAAACAACTTTTTTGGTGTCGAAACACTCTATAAATTAATAAATATTAATTTATCGATTAAATAATTCCTCTACAAAATAATAATATTTCATGGTTCCACCTATATTAATTTAGAGAGGTTTTACTATATTAATTCAAAATAAATGTTATAGCTACATTTTTATTTAATTCCAATTCGCAGCAAACTTTTTGCCATTCGCCTCTCTCTCCTGAATCTCGCTCGCCACTCTTTGACTCGCCTCTCTCACTTGTATAATTTGTGTTTGTATAAAGCGAGAGAGAGAGATTTGATATACAAATACAAATATTTTAACTCGATTCAATTGTATACAAATTGAAATTTTGTGCAGTTATACAAACACAATTATTGATACATATACATAGTAGCTGTATATAAACAATTTTCTAACCGATATACATATACAATCGTAGCGATTTTATACAAATCAGATGTCCGCGATTTGTACAAATCATATGCTAGTTTGCTATGGACCGCAAATAGCAAAACTATAGTTATAGAGCGCTAATGCGATTTTTATGTTTGTTATTCCTAAAATTTGCTCTTAATTTTATATTACTTATAAGATGTTTGTAGATGGATAGATAGATAAGAAATAAGTTATTCATTCTAAATTTAATACGGTCTTTGATTGACAATTTAAAAATCCGCATAACTAGTACATATATAAATTACAAGAGATGTATAATTTATGCAACATATAATATGGAATAACTAATACCTTATACATTTATAATTCATACATATATAACTAAAATTCATAATAACTCTAGCCAAGTACCAAACAATATCGAAAAAAAAAGAAAACACTCACACCAGCATAACAATTAGCTTGAATGAAAATGACCAAAATGGTCCTTAATAAATGGATAATACTTTATTTTGATCTTTAATATATTTATTATTAAAAGGAAAAAAAGTCAAAAATTCCCTTAAACTATGTGAAAGGAGTTAAAATGTACTCAATTTATAATTTGGCTAAAAAATATCTTTACCGTCAATACTTTGATTCAAAAATACTAAACTATGCAAAGAAACAAAAATACGACCGTTTGTAATTTGGTCCAAAAATGTCCGTACCCTCCGTTTTCATTTTGGTATCTTAATATATTTTAGTTGATTCAAATGGTCTGATTTTAAACGAAGAAGACCTAAATCGAAATTCAAATTGATGGTGAAGATGAAAGGATGGTTAGGGCAAATGGGTTTCAACAAAAATGGCGGAAACATTAATTGGTTCCCTGGTCATATGGATGCTGCTAATCGTGCCATTCGCCGCCGGCTCAAACTCTCCGATTTTGTCATTGAAGTTCGTGATGCCCGTGTAAGTGTCTAATTCAATGTTTTTTGATTCTATACTAGTAACACCTTGGTTTGCTAAAAAGTAGTGTTTTTTGTGTGTGATAACCAGATACTGCTTTGATATTTGTACAAGAATTTAGGCTAAAAGAGGATTAGTACTAAAGTATGAAACTTTGGAACTGATCTTGAATGGAGTACTAAATAAGAGATTGTTGAGTAATCAAACTTTATGTTAATAGACAAATATGTGAATTTTAGCTAAAAAGGAGTGATTTTTTTTTGGGCATACTAGGAGAGACAAGATTAGGAACCATGATATATGGGCTAAGGTGGTCGTGACCTTTGTGATGGATAAGATGCAGTAAATGAGACTGTGATGGTTCAGGCATGTAAAGAGGAGGGGCGCAGAGGTTGTTAGCGATAGGTCAAGTGAGAAGGTGCATAGAGGCTGATCGAACAAGAATTGAGAAAGAGCGATTAGACAAGGCATGACGCACCTTCAGCTCATCAAGACAATGACCCTAGGCAAGAGAGCATGGGGGTCGAGAATTAGGGTAGAAAATTAGTAGGATGTTGGGCCATTTCTTAGGTCGGGGGCATGGTTCTAGTTTAGAGCACTTTATCTTCTCTCTCTCTCTCTCTCTCTCTCCTCCTTACCAGTATTATTATGAAATAGTACTTTTCTGCCATTACCTCATTTTTCATTAGTCGTACTACTATTGTTTCTTTTACATTAGTTACCCTTACTATTTCTGCTGACAATATTTTTCCTAGTTAGTATTGTTATGAAATAAGCCGAATAGCTATAGCTGACCCCAACTAGTTTGAAATGAAGTTTAGTGGACTGAGTAATTAAGTTAATTTCAGACTAAACATGTTTAAATTTTGCGTTTTATGCAGATACCATTATCCTCAGCAAATGAAGACTTGCAGCCTATGCTTTGTGAGAAAAGGCGGGTGATTGCCCTCAATAAGAAAGATTTGGCCAACCCCAACATCATGCATGTACCTATTCTCTCTTTTGTACTCCCTCCGTTTCAATTGTTTGTTTGGTTTTGACTTGGCACGAAGTTTATGAAAGTAAAAAAGATTTTTGAATCTTGTAGTCTTAACCTGCCATGTGGAAAGTTGAAATTTTAAAAAGTTGCGGAAAAAATGAAAGAGACGTTCTTTTTTAAACGGACTAAAAAGGAAAGTAAGGCAAATCTGATCCCATAACTAGTTATCTGAAGCCTTATGCATGTTTGTTTCAATAAACTAATGAAATTGATTAGTGTTTTGAGGAGTGCTTTGGCTTTCATGTGACACAAATAGTAATATAGCATAATGTCTTTTAAATAGTTGTGCTTATTGAAGGAACTTTAATTAAATTTGGATTGGTTTGATGGTGTTCACAATTGTAAATGTGAAGCTTACATTTTTTTATTTTATGCAGAGGTGGATCCGATATTTCAATTCATGTAAACAAGAGTGCTTCCCAATAAATGCACACAGTAGAAGTTCTGTGCAAAAGGTTAGCTAACATTTTATCCATGCTATTTAGATGGAAGCTTGTGGTTTAATGGCTTTGTATTATGTTGCATATTTCAAAGATGCAGCAATAGTTATCCTTGAGCACTTTATCAATGTTATTAGTTGTAATGAGTACTTCTAGAACTTTATGTTAGTATTCTTAGAGTAATTTCAATTTTCATCAACTAAAAATTCAATTCTCAAGTACATTTTAGCCTGAAAAGATCTCTGACTCTTTATATTTTAGAACTATTTGCTTCACTATTACTCCCTCTGTTTCAATTTGTTTGTCTTGCTTCCCTTTTTAGTCCGTTTCAGAAAGAACGCCTCTTTGCCTTCTTCAAAAACTCTAGAATTTTAACTTTCCACATGGCATGTTTAAGACCACAGGATTGAAGGACATTTTGGTACATTCTACATATTTTTAGTTTAAGACCACAAAATACAAAAAAACTTCTTTACTTTCTTAAACTCCGTGTCAAGTCAAAACTAGACAAATAAATTGAAACGGAGGGTAGTGAAAAAACAGAAGAGTGGTGTATTTGTCAACCTCGGGGGGGGGGGGGGGGGGGGGGGGGGGGGGGGGGGGGGGGGGGGGGGGGGGGGGGGGGGGGGGGGGGGGGGGGGGGGGGGGGGGGGGGGGGGGGGGGGGGGGGGGGGGGGGGGGGGGGGG
>JAJOOR010027019.1:0-17703 GCA_036250505.1 Solanum acaule
TAAGGACCCATAAAGTCTTAACTTAAAAATTCTGCCCCTTCCCGCCTTAGTTCGCCCTTTTCTTCAGCCTGACAGTGCTTCAATATTTCGAGCATAACTTTTTACTCCAAGGTCGGAATTGGGCAAACTCGGTGGCGTTGGAAAGAGGACTCAGAGACTTTTAATTGGATAGGTAAAGGTCCATCTAATTCATTTTGAGCTAAAAGATATGACCATTTAAAGTTGACCCTTATAACTCACTAGTTCAAATGACTAGTTTCCAGACGTCACGGTCATTTCTCATCATTTAATCAAGTTCTCAACTCCAAACTCACATGTGAGGCTCTAGTTTCACTAGTTCGTTTATAGGGTCGTTACAGAAACCATCAATTGAGGAGCCACCAGTGTTAGAGCTGAAACAGTTACCTACTCACCTCAGGTATGTATTCTTGGGTACTAATAGCACTTTACCTGTGATATTGGCTGCAGATTTGAATGAAGAGCAGGTACAAGAGGTGATCAAGGTGCTGAAAAGATACAAAAGAGCCATTGGCTGGACCATTGCTGATATAATTGGGATACCTCCAAGTATTTGCACGCATAAGATTCAGCTTGAGGAAGACTACAACCCGAATATTCAACACCAACGGAGGTTGAACCCACCTATGCAAGAGGTGGTTAAGAAAGAAATAATCAAATGGTTAGATGCTGGGGTGGTCTACCCTATCTCTGACAGCCACTAGGTCGGTCCAGTACAATGTGTGCCCAAAAAGGGATGAATGACTGTAGTGGCAAATTCCAAGAATGAATTAGTCCCGCAAAGACCAGTCACTGGATGGCGAGTGTGTATGGACTACAGGAAGCTGAACAAGTGGACTTTGAGGGATCATTTCCCCATGCCTTTCATGGACCAGATGCTTGATAGGTTGGCAGGTGAAGATGGATACTCTGGATACAACCAGATATCAATTGCACCTGAAGATCAGGAAAAGACCACCTTCACATGTACTTATGGCACCTTTGCGTTTAAACGCATGCCATTTGGACTATGTAATGCACCAGCCACATTCCAAAGGTGTATGATGTCCATCTTTTCAGATATAGTTGAGGATACTCTAGAGGTGTTTATGTCCGACTTCTTTGTAGTAGGCGATATATTTGATGACTGTTTGTTGAATCTTAGCAGGGCTTTACAGAGATGTGAGGAAGCCAACTTAGTGCTAAACTGGGAGAAGTGCCATTTCATGGTAAAAGAAGGCATAGTCCTTGGACACAAGGTGTCACAGAAAGGAATTGAGGTCGACAAGGCTAAGATTGAGGTGATTGAAAAATTACCTCCGCCAATCTGTGTAAAGGGTGTTCGAAGCTTCCTAAGACACACCGAATTCTATAGGTGTTTCATCAAGGACTTCTCCAAAATTGCACACCCCATGTGCAAGCTTTTAGAGAAGGAGGTGAAATTTGTCTTTAATGAAGCATGCCTTAAAGCTTTTGAGTGCCTAAAAGAAAAGCTGATTTCAGCACCAGTGATTATTGGCCCAGACTGGGCGGAGCCGTTTGAGGTGATGTGTGATGCTAGTGGGACTGCGTTAGGAGTTGTGTTGGGACAGAAACGTAACAAGATGTTCCATCCAATTTACTATGCTAGTAAGTCGCTAAATGGGGCACAACGAAACTACACAGTCACTGAGCAGGAACTACTGGCTGTAGTATATGCTTTTGAAAATTTCAGAGTGTATCTGTTGGGCACTAAGGTAATAGTTCATACAGACCATGCTACTTTGAGATATCTCATGACAAAGAAAGATGCTAAGCCAAGGTTGATCCGATGGGTGCTGCTGCTCCAAGAGTTCGATTTTGAAGTGAAAGACAGGAGAGGTTGTGAGAACCAGGTAGCTGATCACCTTTCTAGGTTGGATGCTGCAAAGAAAGAAGAAATTGAGCTTGAGATAGATGATACATTTCCGGATGAGCATGTATTAGCTGCTACTCCTGATTTTATTCCTTGGTTTGCTGACTATGCTAATTTTCTGGTTAGTAATTTTATGCCTGAGGGTCTGACATATCAACAAAATAAAAAGTTCTTGCATAATGTTGGAAAGTACTTTTGGGATGAGCCTTATCTGTATAGGGTGTGTGCTAACAACATAATTAGGCGATGTGTTCCGAAAGCCGAAATGTTGCACATTTTAGAGGCCTGTCACTCATCTCCAGTTGGTGGTCATCATGGTGGTGCTCGAACAACCCACAAGATACTTCAGTGTGGGTACTATTGGCCCACAATCAATCAAGATGCAACAAACATAGTGAGGAGCTGTGATGTGTGTCAGCGACAAGGAACCATCTGTCGGCGCCATGAGTTACCTATGACACCTATTCTGGAGGTGGAATTGTTTGATGTGTGGGGTATTGACTTCATGGGCCCTTTTGTGAGTTCATATGGGAGGAAATATATACTGGTGGCAGTGGACTATGTGTCCAAATGGGTTGAAGCTGTTGCGTTACCTCAGAATGATGGAAATAGTGTTGCTGAGTTCCTGAAAAAGAACATCTTCTCAAGGTTTGGAACACCTAGAGCCATTATCAGTGACGGTGGGTCTCACTTTTGCAACAAGGTTTTTAGTAAACTTCTGACCAAGTATGGGGTAAAACAACACAAAGTGGCAATACCTTATCACCCACAGACCAGTGGTCAAGTGGAGATCTCCAACTGGGAAATCAAAGCAATCTTGGCAAAAACAGTGAATGCCAACAGGACAGATTGGGCAAGGAAGCTGGATGATGCTCTATGGGCATAATAGACAGCTTTCAAGAAACCTATTGGTATGTCTCCATACCAACTGGTGTTTGGAAAGGCATGTCATTTTCCCATTGAGCTTGAGCATAGAGCACTCTAGGCGTTGAAGAAGCTGAACTTAAATTGGAACGAAACCGTAAATTTGAGGCTAGATCAGATCAATGAGATGGATGAGTTCCGTCTGAGGGCCTATGAGAGGTCTGCACAGTATAAGGAGAGAATGAAGCTATATCATGACAAGCATATTCAGAAAAGAAGCTTCATTCCTGGTGATTTGATGTTATTCTTCAACTCCAGACTGCGTCTTCTTCCAGGAAAACTGAAGTCTAAATGGTCTGGACCTTTTAAAGTCACACAAGTATTTCAATCTGGTGCTATTGAGCTAGAGAATGATAAAGGCGAGAGGTTCAAATCTAATGGCCAGAGAATCAAGGCATATTTAGGTGTCCCTGATGATGTAAAGATTGTTGAGAAATGCAAACTTGATGAAGTCTGAGTAATCAAGTAACCAGCTTCGCGCCGCGACCTTAAATTATGCGCTGCTTGGGAGGCAACCCAAGATATAATTGTAGTAGGTACTTTCCATTTTTCTATTTATCTTTGTTTTGTTTTTAGAGTCATTGTGTGTTGATGTGTGCAAGAGAGAATGGATTATAAAGTGCAAGAACTGGGTGTAGACTGTCCTTCACGGGCAGTCTCATGGATCGTGGTACCCTTCACGGGTACTCTCACGATCCGTCAATTTTTAGCATCAACCTAAGGAAGCTACTGGAAGTTTCAAGAAAAAGGTTTACGAAAGGTTTAACGGTCCGTCATATTTTGTACGGACCGTCTAGCCTCTTCTGAATCACAGGTAAGTAGTCGCTCCCCAAGTCAGTTTAATAGAGAACTACATGGACCGTGGTGACCTTCACGGGCACTCCCACGATCTGTTGTCCACCACCCAGTCCTAAAAACATCCGACCCGACCCGCGATGGTAAAATAATTAAAAGAATGGCTTCTTAAATTCCTAAATCACAAAATGTTAGGGATTTTTCGGCTTCTTCTTTTCCATAACGGATCCTAAGAGATCTAAAACCGCCCCCATCATCCATAATTCCTAAAATCATCAACGACTCCAAGCCCTAATCCTAAGTTGTCAAGAACCTCAAATAGCACTCACTAATTCATCCTTCTGCGCAAAATTTAGTCTGAACTCCAAGTAAGTTCTTTCATCACTTGTTTTAAGTTGATCTTGTATTACAATGGGTTGAGTTACTTCGATTTAATCGAATCTAGTATAAGTTTGTGACGAGTTACTTGTGATTTGTGAAGAATTACAAGTAGGTCAGTCAATATGGGAAGTTTTCGCTATTCTTATGTGTTAGTCTCTGGCAGAGGGTCGAATATGTTAGTAGGTAGTGGACGTTAGGTGAAGTAATTTAGTTGAGTAAGAAGTAGAGTAAAGTTTATGTTATTGGAAGAGTTTGAATTTGTGTAAAAATGGTAGTTAAGGGCTAAAATTTGAGGTTGGGAAGAAGGTGACTAGCATATTACCCCAAGTGTAAGACTACGACAGGTTGTACGGACCGTGGAAGACATCATGGGTCGTGCAAGTTGTCGTGAATCACACTTGAACTCAAGCCAGCCGTCAGTTAAAGTTCACGGGCAGTATCACGGACCGTGGTGAACTCCACGGACCGTAAATTAGTTCGTGAACATCCTTTGAGTAAAAAGTCCCACAATCCATCTTGCAACCTGATTCTGTCTCAAACCCACGATTGCTTTCACGGCCCGTGGTACATAACACTACCCATACAAGTTCTCGTATAGTCTACTACAGTGTACAATTTTTAAAAGTTTCCTGTATTCATCTTTTGTTCGTTGTGATTTTCGTGGCCCTTCTCGATGATAGATTGGGTGACGACATTCTTAAGGCAAGGCGTCACAATGATATTACACATGGGAAGTCTGAGTACCCGATAGTGCGTCATTTGACTATGTTGATTACTAATGAGCTCTATATTTCTCAGGTACAATGGGTCCCAGAAGGAAGAATGCTAACAAACCTGCCCCCGTCACCTCTTCGCAGTCAGAGGGTCATGACAACTCCGAAGCTAGTGGGTCTGAGGTACAAATAAATGTCACACCTGAAAATCACTCACCTCGGGCTGCTAGATCACTGGCTAGAAGAGCCATTCTCCAGGACTCTCTTCATCAAGCTGAAGAGGGAGGTAGTAGTTCTGATGACGGGGAAAATTCGGAAAGAAAATCTGATGCTGAGGTTGGCAGCCAATCTGCGGATGACTCGAGGGACAGTGTTGAATTTGAAAGCGATTCTCAAGGCAACAAAAGTACTTCTCCACTCGTGGCTACCGCAAAAGCTGACACTGGAGTACGAGAGGAAAAAGTTCATAGAGAGGATGAGGAGGAAATCACCAATGATGATACCATGGTGATGTACGTGAACGCTCAAGAACCTAACCCTGCATGAGACCACAGTTGATTGCTTGTTATCACTCCATGGGGACTGTCAATAGGTCTAAAGAGTTCTTCGACAATAGTATTGTGAACAAAAATGGGGGCTTCAAGAATCACGCAATTATGCCTGAGACTAAGGTAGTGGTAGCTGATATCAAAGCATTCTCAGACATCTATCGGATATTTCAGCTCCACCAGTTCGACTGGATGGACACTGCACCTGGCGAATACTCTAGCCACCTGACCAGAGAATTTTATTCCTCTTATGCAGCTACATTGATGAACTTTGCTGCAGATATAGAGACCACGAAGCGTGGATAGAAAGACATGGCTATTACCTGGGTCCACTCAACTCAATCATCGTTAGGGGCAAATCAATAGATATTTCTAAGGCGTCGATTAACAGAATGTTGTACGGCTCGGAATACTCTGCACCTATTTTAGTTGGCCTTTTTTAGGGCAAACATCATGAGGTCACCAGTGATGCTACAATGGAAGATCAGACTTCTCGAGAAAGGGTTTTACGCTGGATTGCGAAGCAAATTGCCATAGTTGGGGAAAATGCAGTATGGGTCACCACAACTCCTACACTCATCACTAAAGCTTCGCTGTCTTTTCCAGCCAAGGTTTGGTGGGCTGTTGTCCGAGCGCAATTGCGACCAATAGCTAATGATAACACTTTGTCACCTTCCCTGGCCTCGTTGGTCGCATGTCTTATGGTAGGTTACCCGGTCAATGCGGGACGGATAATAACAATTAAGATGAGAGACAGTGCGCTAAATGAGAGAGCTGCACTTCCTTTTCCTTGTCTGATAGGGAAATTATGTCGAGGAGCGAACATTCCTACAAACAACCTAGTTGATAGATGGGGTGAAGCATTTAGACTAACCCAGGTTTCCAAAATCAAGGATGTCGCGAACCATCTCTTTGGCGCGAAATCTGCCGCTGTGGATACTTTAGCTGTCATTCCATATGCCCCACTTGACATCCCCCATGCATATAGAGATCCAGTACACGAAGAGTCATCACAACCGTCCACAGAGGCACCACCACCTCCAGCTTCAACCTCTCATACTCCAGATACCTTTGTCACTATCCCTATGCTTTCTCTTGAGAAATTAGTTACAGATCAGCGCCAAACCAGGACATTGGTAGACCAGATTGTGCTTCAAAAGCCCCAGCTGATAGAAACAAAGGTATTAGCTGCGAAAAAGGAAATTAAAGATGAGATGCGGACGGAGCTATCAGTATTAAAGGACATAATAGATGGTTTAGAGAACCCTGTTCAAAATCGCTTCCAGGCTACCGGTTCGGCAGATACTGAAGAATTCAGAATCTAGTTGGCCGAGATGCGCACTCAAATTGCTAAGCTGGCTGAAAAGCCAATACAGGTGCCCACCCCGGTCATGCCAGAGTCGTTGATGCAAATGTTAAGTCAGGCATCCTCCACTCAATCACTCGATGATCTTTGGGGAGCACCCCCCATGAGTAAATCCGGCAAGAGAAAACACAAAGCTGGAGAACTTGATGAGGAGACCCTTACTGACCCAGCTAGAGAGGCAAGAAGGCAAGAAAAGAGAGCTCGTAGAGCATCAAAGAGAGAAGCTCAGGAAAAGGAAGCCCTTGAACAACAATAGCGAGATGCAGCCTTAGTTGGAGCTTCTGGTAGTGGCACACCTGCTCTGACAAATGAGGACCAAACCGATCAGGTCCCGAGTTATGAAAGTGCACCCATTGATAAGGGTGCCAATGCTGATCCGACGACCGGCGCCTAGAGCGCCGTAGGTATGACCCCTCCTCATAGCCTGTGTATTTGATTGTTCTGTATAGACTTTGAGGGCAAAGTCCTTTCTATTTGGGAAGGGGGTGGTTCAGTAACCTGCCATAGCTATTAGAAAAATGGAGGTTGTTTCGGTGTATTATTGTTTTGGTTGTTTTATGTGTTGAGCTATGCATTAACTAATCTGTGAAAATTGACAACCTACATCTGAGTTTGACTGTTAGGATCTTTAGATGACATCTCAGATACTGATATGTTGAATATGGCTAATCTGATAAATCAATTGGTGAACCAAGAAACTAACAAAATGCAATCATGTGTAGTGTGTGTAAGTTTTGATTAAAGTCTAACACTAGGAGCAGAAACTAGAACTTGCCTAAGTAGTCTTGCTTGAATCTAAGAATACCCGGATAGGAAAGGATCAGTAGGCCATTTTTGTTAAACCAGTAAAAAGCCAAAAATAAAAGAACCAAATGAAAAGCTTATCACTTAAACCCAATTTGAGCCTGAAGACAGTCTTTGTTCTTACCCAACATATAACATATCCTTGGTTCTTCGAAGGTACAATATCACAACTCAGGCCAAAAGCCTAAGTTGAGGGTGATTGCAACCTGAACAGAAAGAAGAAGGGAAAAAGAAGGTTCGACCAGTGAGCTAAGTGCATATCAAAAATAAAAATAAAATATTTTTTTTAAATAAAAAATAAAATGAATGAATAATAATAGCTACTGAATCGGGCTGAAACAAGAAAAGGAGGGAATCACTCCGAAAAGAATATGTGAAAATGACATTTTGGAAAACCGAGGGATTAGTCACTCACAAAACCAAATCTCCATTCCCTAGCCTGGAGCCTATGTTACAAGCCGACAAAGTCCTACAGTGATCCTAATCCGGGTGTTTGAAAGATAAAGCGTAGAAAGCAAGGGCAAGCCTATGGTAGTTTGTTGTTAGTGTTAGACATTCATTGAGAGTGTGAGCGTAGTACTCAGTCCCTACCATTATGATCGAGGGACTTCTTTGGTGAGAGAACACAGTGGTTGCATTTGGAAGTAGATTGTGTGAGTTGATGATTCGCAAATATAAGCATGATTGACTGAAAGTAATAAGATGTCATGTATTGATCCTTACATGTTAGATTAAGAGGTTTGGGATACAAATTGTGCTTGAAATAGTTGTTGCGTAGGGTCATAAGTCTGTAAATGATGTGAATACTGATTGTAGTTGTTTTGCTCATCACTTGAGGACAAGTAATGGTTCTAAGTTGAGGGTGTTGATGTGCCGTGGAATCGTGGCACATTTGACGCTTAAGAACTATGAACTAACACTGGAATTAAGTGAATTTTTGTACTATTTGATAGGTTTGTTGAATGTGTAGGCAAAAGTCTGGTTAGTATAGAAAATGGAAAAGAAGCTGCAAAATGATGATGATGATTCAAGTAAAGTTTACGGTCAACTCCACGGACTGTGAACTCCATCACGGTCCGTGATTGAGCTCGTGAAAGTGAAGCAGTGCAGGTCTTGAGAAGATGAAGAGGAGTAATAACCAAGTGACAACCACGAAAGGTTCCACGGGCTGTAGCTCTTACCACGGACCGTGGTATCTACCGTGGAATTGAACCAGTATGAAAGCAAGGAAGAGTTGGAAGAATATAGGGATCCCAAGTGAAGACCACAGACACCATCACGGGCCGTGGTCCTCGCTACGAACGTGGTGCAGATCGTAGTCCTTGTTCCAGTGGGTATCATTGAAGACCCAAACTTTGGGAAGACCACGAAAGGCTTCACGGACTGTGAAGCCCTTGACGGGTCGTGGGATTATCCGTGAAAATGCCCGACTATTCAGTCCTAGTTCGATTAGGACTCACTTTTAACATTCTATTTTTGAACTACTTTAGGTCATTTTTCATTATTATTATTTAGAGGGGATTAGACGTTTCACGACGGAGAACACAGTAATATTTTGAACTTTAGATTTTGGAATCAGATTAATTGTACCAGTTTGACGTTTGGATTTCAATTATCAGTTTATCAAGTGATTGTTGATTTACCAATTATTTTCGTAAGTATTTCTTAACATGTTTTCATTATCCAGTACTGATTCTTTACATGCAAATATTAGTGGCTAAATACTAAAATTGGGTGTGTGAGATCTATGACGACATTTTAGTTGCGATTCTGTAAAATGAGTAAAAGGCAATCTTTGTTTAAAATCTGTAGTTTACAGCTTTCATTATCATTTTAGTCTATTGAGTGCACGCTTTAGAAAATCCTATATCTGGTGTTTGTTCGAGAGAAAAGCATCAATTAGGAAAAAGTTGAACTAAGTAAATGAATTGGAGTTAAAGTTGGAGTTCGAGAGAAGAGATCTTTAACACCATGTCAAATCAAGCGAAGTCAAATATCGATAACACTTTAAGTTCGAGAGAATTATAGTGAATATTGTCTGATTTGGCTGAGAAGCGTTAGATAAATTCAACTTGCAAAGGTTCTGTAAACATTGATTGACCTGACACTCAATTCACGGGAGAGCATTATAATCGACGTCATAGTGACCACAAAGCCTAGTTTCTTTAAATCAACTAAATCAACTTACAACTTAGATAGTCTGTGAACTGTTTGTCTAAGTTTTGACTGCAAATGTTAGTAGTATATTACATTTAAATAAAACCAAATTTACTTTCCGTATTATTTGTTTAGGAAATGGTAACGACAATTGAGTAAATGTGACAGTGAAACTTTATTTGTAAAGAAATTCTCTGTGGGATCGACCTCAACTTAGTTGAGTTTTATAAATTGACAACGACCGATTGCACTTCTTATTTGGAGTGTAAGTTTGGATGTATCAAGAAGCCACTTAGGAAATTGAGAAGGACATACGAGACAAGTATCCCAGTTGTTAGACGATTCAGGTACTACTTTACCCTTACTTTAGCCAGTTTTTCCTAGTTTGTAACTCGGGGACAAGTGATGGGTAAATTGGCATATATTGTAACGAGTTGTTCCTGTCGTTATAGAATAGCCATCGGGGAAATAATTTATGTCAGAAAACATTTTCGTAGTAACTTGAGAATTCCTAGCCTGGTAATGATTGAGAGATCTAATAATGATTTTGATCATATGAGTAGATAGCGAAGACATTAAGGAACCCGTACAACTTTATGATATTGAATTCGGGCGAGTAGAACTCCCAAAACTGGTCTTAGCGTGAACAGGTAGTTTCTGAGTGTCATGGGTTGAAGGTGTATTGTGAAATGGGAGTTTGAAACTCAAATTTTGACTCTCTATTTCCATGCAAACTGCCAGGGCAGAATTATTCCCACCTAGGCGGGGCTGCTATGGCGGGTTGGGTCCCGCTACGGTGGGCCAGTCGTGAATTAATTTAGAATTAAACCCCAAAAACGTTATTTTTTTGCAAGTTTCATTCTTGAGAGCTAGGAGACGACCCAAGGCGATTTCTTGACAGTTTTCCACTATTTTTGGTACTAAAGGTAAGGATTTTACTCCCCTAATCCATTTTTTGATCCGTAGAACTTAGATATATGGGTGATTATCAATGGGGGAGGATTTTGACCTAAAACCTAATAGTGGAAAAAGCCCTAAGTTGGGTATTGGGATCTCGGGTTCGGCCTAGGGTTGATAATTTCGACTGTAATCTGGGTAATTAGACATTAATCATTGATCCTCGTATTGAATTGATTATTTGTAGACCTAGAACAAGCGGAAAGAATCAGGAGAGGGAAGAATCAAGTTTCTTAGGAGGATTCAAGCTTGTTTTCTAGGTAGGTGATGGTTTGATTTCATGTTTGTGTGATGTATGTTAGTATGTGCTGCATTGTAATGCATGTATGTGTGGGAATGTTGCACTATTGATCACATCTAATGCAAATGAGTATGAATGAATGATTGTATGCCATGAATCAACACTTGATTGTATGATTATGAGAATGTACATTGTGATTGTGATTGTGATTGTGACTGTGACTTGTTGAATGGACCGGGTGCTACGTTCCAACACACTATTTGGGATCGGATGTCACATACCGACATACATATGGGAACGAGTGTCACGTTCCGACATACTAACTTGGATCGGGTGTCAAGATTCGGCACACTAACAGTTTGGGTATGGGTTCCATGAGAGGACCATTGACTTGTCATATATGCGTATTACTTGATATTAGAAATGTGGAATGGTACATTGCTCCTAGAATGATAATTGATATTGTATATGTTCGGTATATGCGTGTTTACTAAGTTGTGATTGCTTGTATATGTTTCACTTACTGGAATAGCCATGTGATCCTACCAGTACGATGTGGTTGTGTACTTATACTGCACTTGCCCTTTCTTTGTTGAATACAGGGCATCTTCAGGCGGCTACTGACAGACCTCACCTAGGAGATCAGTGTTCAATCGAATTCAAGGGTGAGCCAGTTCTTCCAGGCTGCCATGAGTTCTCTATGTTTAGTCCACTCTTTTCGGACTCAGACTTTGTAGTTAGATATTTGTATGTTTAATTGGGTTGTACCCATTTTCTTTAGACTTGTTGAACTTTACAATTTTGGTACACTAACTTTCAATTTCTAGGGAATTTTCCGCAATGTTTTGATAGTCGTTGTTAGACTTTTGGAGTTTATGGGAACTGTACTTTATTTTTGCATTTAAACCTGCTTCCGTATCTTTAAATATTTAGATTCTGGGTTAATTGATTAGTATCGATGGTTCTCCCACCGGAGGGTTAGTGTGGTTGCCAATCATGACGGTCTGAGTCGTGACAAATATATTGATATTTAATTCATTCTTCATCAATAGCCATATTTAATTTATTTTATCATTAATGATATTATTCATTTTTCCTATAATATTTCTCAATTTCTTCTTTTAGTATTTTCTTCCCTGAATCTCACCATTAATGATATTTATCATTTCCTTAAATAACTTTTTTTTTTCTTTTCTTTATTCTTTTTTACTTTTTATTTAATTTATTCAATTCAAGATATAATACAAAAGGTATTTTTTTTTACTTTTTTATTTTTTTACCATTTTCTCTTAAATCTCATTACTAATGATGTTTATAACATTTCCTTAATAAATCACTACTTTTCCTTTCATTGTGTTGTAAAACAAGAGAAAATACAAGAATACTTAAACAAGAATGTAAGACAAATGGTGATGAAAAGTATAAAGTAGAGAATATTATTTTATCTCTCTTTTTAGTTGTCTTTCTTAAGGGTGAAAGAATACCCTTTTATAGGATGTAGAAATCATCCGTTTACAACCTTAAACCAAAATACGTTAGTAATCTTTAAGGATTACATTTAATTAATACATTACGTTAAGTTGTTGATGAACAGAAACATCCATAATTAAATAGATTTGTAAAACTCCCCCTTGGATGTTTATAGATAATGTGCCTCACTAAAACCTTACTAGGAAAAACGCAGTGGGGAAAATCCTAGTGAAGGAAAAAGAGTACACACATCTTGTAATACGCCTTGAGTGCTTCCTCATTTAAAACGTTACTAGGAAAATCCAATGGGACAAAACCTTGGTTAAGGGAAAAAGAGTACAACGCGTATTTTACTCCCCTGATGAAACATTTATTTGATATCTTGGAGATGACGCATTCCAATCTTATATCTTAGCTTCTCAAATGTTGACGTTGTCAATGTCTTAGTGAATAAATCTAGAAGATTATCACTCGAACAAATCTATTGAACATTTATCTCACCATTCTATTAAAGATCATGCGTGAAAAAGAACTTAGGTGAAATATGTTTTGTTCGGTCTCCTTTGATATATCCTCCCTTTAATTGAGCTATGCAAGAAGCATTATCTTCATACAATATTGTTGGAGTCTTTGTTTCACAGAAAGACCACATAATTGTAATATGTGTTGAGTCATTGATCTCAACCATACACACTCATGACTGGTTTCATGAATAACTATTATCTGTGCATGATTTGAAGAAGTAGCAACTATGAACGCCATGATATAGTTGTACCTCCATATGTTAATAAATAACCTGTTTGAGATCGGGCTTTATGTGGGTCTGACAAATATCCCGCATCTGCATAACCGATCAATACCGACTTGGATGCATTAGAATACAGCAATCCCATATCAATTATTCGTTGAATATATCTGAATATATGCTTAACACCTTTCTAATGTCTTCTTGTTGTACATGAGCTGAATCTCGCCAATAAACTTACTGCGAAACAAATCTGGTCGGGTATTGTTGGCAAGGTACATTAGTGCCCAAATAACACTGAGATATGGTGTTTCATCACCAAGAATCACTTCATCCTTTTCTTGAGGTCGGAATGGATCTTTATTTATATCGAGAGATCTCACAACCATCAGGGTACTCAATAGGTGTGATTTATCCATGTAAAATCGCTTGAAAACCTTTTCAATATATGTTGATTGATGGATAAATATTCCATTTGTCAAATATTCAATTTGAAGGCCAAGACAAAATTTTGTCTTACCAAGATCTTTCATTTCAAAATCTTTCTTCAAACACTCAACAACTTTTGAAAGCTCTTCGGGAGTTTCAATGATGTTCAAGTCATCAACATATACAAATATTATTACAAATTCAGATTTTGACCTTCGTATAAAATACAAGGACCAATAGGGTCATTCTTATACCCTTCATTTAGTTAATATTCGCTAAGACGATTATACCACATGAACCTTGATTGTTTCAATACAATAAGGATTTCTGAAGCTTTATTGAACAACTTTCTTTTGAATTTTTATATGATTCAAGCACTTAGAGTGCTTCAGGGATTTTCATAAAAATATCGTGGTCTAGTGAGCCATATAAATAGGATGTGACAACGTCCATTAGATGCATTTCAAGTTTTTCATGAACTGTCATATTTATAGATATCTGAAGGTAATTGCATCTACCACATGAGACATCTCCTCATAATCAATGACCGCCCTCTGCAAAAATTCTTGTGCCACAAGTCGTACTTTATATCTTACGACTTTACCATTTTCAATACGTTTTCACACAAAAACACATTTGTACCACACTGGCTTGACACCGTTAGGTG
Source organism: Solanum acaule (assembly GCA_036250505.1). Lineage (NCBI taxonomy): Eukaryota > Viridiplantae > Streptophyta > Magnoliopsida > Solanales > Solanaceae > Solanum > Solanum acaule. The sequence goes on from JAJOOR010027019.1 coordinate 14,089, forward strand.
TTCGGACTATTAGTCCAAAAATTTTACGTTTTTCAACTGAAGCAAATTCAGTTTGAATTGGTTCCTTCCATTTTGACCAATCATTTCTCTGTCTACATTCATTGATGAATTTTGGTTCCAAATCGTCGTCTTGTTGCATTATTTCAACTGCAACATTATAGGTAAAAATATTATCCACCACAATATTATTTCGATTTCATATTTTTCTCGTCGAGACATAATTTATGGAGATTTACTCATTCTCATTATTTTCAGGTACATGAACTTCCTCAGTGGTGTCATCATTTATTATGTCTCAAAGCTTTTCATGAGAAATTGCCTTCATATTATGATCATCTTGATAATTTATTCCTTTCCTTTTTCGAGGATTTTTATCCTAGGAACCAATTGGTCTACCACATTTTAAGCGTGGTCCAGACTCGTTTTCCTTAACATTTTATTCTATCAGGATATCAACTCAAACTTGAGTATTAGCAGTTGGGATATATGATTTAGTGACCCGTGGAAGGTTAGTAAATGCATCCAGTAGTTGATTTGCAATATTCTGTAAATAAATCATCTTTTTAACTCTTGATCACATTGATTTGTTCGAGGATCTAAATGAGGCAGTGAAAGTGAATTCCAATCTATCTCATTTCCCATTTGCTTTTGTTCTCCCCCTAATGTTGTGACAATAAAAAAACCTTGCCGTAAATAAATCTCTAGTTCTAGGTTCCAAGTATTTTATAATAGAACGAGATTCATACCCAACATATATCTCCAACCTTCTTTGGGACCCATCTTTGTGCGTTGTGGTGGAGCAATTGGAACATATACCGCACAACCAAAGATTCTAAGATGGGAAATGTTTGGCTCCTGAACAAAAAAAATTTGTAATATGGAGATGTCATAATAATTGGTTGGTCTTATGCACACAAGTGCCACTGCATGCAAAATAACATGCCCCCAAATTGAATCAGACAGCTTTATCCTCATCAACAATGGTCTAGCTATCAATTGGAGACGTTTAATTATTGACTCTGCTAGATTATTTTGAGTATGAACATGTGGAACATGATGTTCAACTGTTATTCCAGTGGACAAAAAATAATCATTAAATGCCCGAGATGTAAACTCACCGGCATTATCAAGACGAAATGTCGTTATTGCATAATCTGGAAATTATGATTTTAACCATATTATTTGAGCCAACAACCTCGAAAAATCCATATTGCGAGTTGACAATAAGCACACATGTGACCATCTCGTAGATGCATCTATCAAGATCATATAATATTTGAATGGTCCACATGCAGGGTGAATAGGTCCACATATATCACCCTATATCCGTTCCAGAAATGCAGGGGATTCCACCCCAACCTTAGTCACTGATGGTTTGATAACCAACTTTCGTTGAGAACAAGTAGCACAAGAGAATTTCTTTGATTGAAGAATATTTTGGTTCTTCAAAGTATACCCATGTGAATTCTCAATTATTCTGCGCATCATATTATAACCGGGATGGCCCAACCGATCATGCCAAATGATAAAATCATTAGAACCAGCAAATATTTTGTTTACTATGACATGTGATTCAACCGTACCAATATTTGTATGGTACAACCCAGAAGAAAGTGCAGACGATTTTTCATGCACAATTTTCTTCTCGGCATTTATTGTAGTAATATAAAGGTATTCCACCTTTCCTTCATTTGCAGTCTCAACATGATAGCCATTTTGGTGAATAACCTTAAAACTTAACAAGTTTATTTGAGACTTACTACAATACAATGCATTATCGATTGCCAATAATGTTACTCAGGATAGTAATAAGGCCGCTCTTCCAGAGCCCCTCAATCAACTTTTCACTATTGGATATTGTATTAACATATGCCTTTTTCATAATCAAATGAGAGAAATATTTCTTTTCTCTTAGTATTGTATGAGTTGTGGCACTGTCCAGAAGACACATATTTACATTACTCACCTTGGATCCAACTGAAGACTGAGAAATTTTATTTATCTTCATTAAAATAAAAATACATAATAAGAAGTACGAAACAGAACAAAAGAAAATTTAAGTACATGAACTTTAGGTAAGACATTACAAACACATAACAACATCATTCATTTCCCAGTTCAATTATCAATCTTCAATTGCAATCCCAAAAGAAGTCCTCAACTTCTAGATGAGTAATATCATCGAGCCCAACAAAAGCATCATCTTTCTATGCTAAATTTGTCGCAACATTCTCATCATATTTTTGAGAAGACTCTGCTTGAGCATCATCTTTGAGAGTCAAATGTGACTCTACTCGGGCATTAGAAGAGGAGACACCTTCTTTATTTCCTTTGCCTTTAAAGGAATTTTGATATAGCCTGACAAAATGGCCAGGTGCCCGACATTCATTTTTCCAATGACCTTTAAGGCCACAACGATGACATTGATCACACTTTCCTTTAGCAGGATTATTTTGAGAACCCATGTTGTTTTCTCTTTTGTTATGACCACCACCTCGATGATTATTATATCATCTTTTGCCTTTGTCACGCCTGAGCATATTATCATGGCTCCGATTACTTTATCTTATTTCAAACTGGCCGTTTGCTTCTACCCGTGTGCCTCCGGTAATGGAGCACTGCCAGCGGGACGAGCTTCATGATTTTTCATTAAAAGGTCATTATGCTGCTCAGCCACCATAAGGCATGAGATTAATTCAGAGTATTTTTTAAAACCCTTTTCACGGTATTGCTGTTGTAATATCATATTGGAGGCATGGAAAGTAGTTAGTGTCTTTTCCAACATGTCCTCATCTTTTATAACTTCCCCACATAATTTTAATTTGGAAGTGATTCTAAATACAACAGAGTTATACTCAATTACGGTTTTATAATCTTAAAACCGTAAATGCATCCACTCATAACGAGGCCTTGGCAATACCATTGCCTTGAGGTTGTCATACCTCCCTTTCAAACCTATCAACAATTCAAGTGGATCTTTCACTTTTAAGTATTCAACCTTCAGGCTTTCAATAAGATGATGATGAAGGAAAATCATAGCCTTCTCTTTATCTTGACTTTATGCTTTATTTCCTTCGATTATATGATCACCAAATCCTTAGCGGTAAGGTGAATTTTAACATCAAGTACCTCTGACAAATAGTTCTTTCCAGATATGTCAAGTGCCACAAATTCAAGGTTTAACAAATTCGACATGATGAAAACTGACTCAAGAAGAAAGTTGATTAACTTTCAGGAAAAAAGATAATTTCGAATTAAGTAGGTCTTAATTGATTAGAGACTCGTCCTGATAACGTGTTGTAAAACAAGAGAAAATACAAGAATACTTAAACAAGAAAGTACAAATGGCGATGGAAAGTACAAAGTAGAGAATACTATTTTATCTCTCTTTTTAGTTGTATTTCTTAAGGGTAAAAGAATACCCTTTTATAGGATGCATAAATCATCCGTTTACAACCTTAAACCAAAATACGTTAGTAATCTTTAAGGCTTACATTTAATTAATACATTACATTAGGTTGTTGATGAAAAGAAACATCCATAATTAAATGGATTTGTAGCAGTTTGTTCTTTTTTACTTATTTTTATTTATTTATTCAATTCAAGAATTATATA
>JAJOOR010027020.1:0-15754 GCA_036250505.1 Solanum acaule
AACTTTTCCACATAATTATTTACACCCAACAATCAATTATACACATACAAACACTAATCCCATCAAGTCTAATTATACACATACAGACACTAACCCCATCAAGTCTAATTATACACATACAGACACTAACTCATACGATTCTACAAATAACGTAAAATTATACATATACAAAACATACAAGTCTATAAACAATCATTGATGAATATATTTATACAATTACGGACGTATACTATTTGACATAAACTATAGTAGATTATACAATTGAATTCTACTTTTATACATTTACGTACTCAAATTGCATATATCAAGTCATCTCTCTCGATCAATTCAAATACAACTGAAAACAATTTCTTCAACCAAAACTCCAATTATCAATCGAGTAATTATACAATCAAGGATAAAAATTAGTTAATTCTCGATCTATTAAAATACAATTGCAAACAACTGTTAGAATGAAACTCCAATTTTTAATGGAGAATTTATACAATTACATATACAAATAAGTTCTATTGCTCTGTTTTTTCAAGTTCCTCATCTACATGAATGCAAATCAAAAACATAAATCAATGCAAATCAAATATATGTTTCTAGCCGAGAAAACTAAGTTGTCGCCGAGATTGAATCGGATGTACGAAGATGAAATCAATTGGATTGTACGATTAAGATATAACTTTGTAGGAATGTCTAACGAGCTAATAGTGAATTAAGAGATTTTATACCTTTTCCTAGCCGAGATTGCCACCATTAGCTTTCAAAAAATTTGAATTCAACTTTGTATAAAACTTCGAAAAAAAGAGAATTATACAGCCGAATGCCGATCACCGCTATAGCAACTTGAAAATATAGCTACGGTTAGTAATTATGGAAACTTTAGCTAAGGAGAATAATTAATTTAATTATAATAGCTATATGTGAAAGTTTCCCTTTAATTATTTCCTTAAACTAAAGAATTACTTCTTTTTAATAATGCTCAATTCTCAAAAATATCTAATAAATAGGAGTAATTTAGTAAACTATACATTATATTTTTTAAAAATTATATAAATGAAATAAGCTAAAACAACCCTTATTTGAAACAAATAGAGAATCTTCTTCTTTCCTTTTTTTTTACAACAAGGGAAACCCTTTGTATGTGCGCAAGACAAAATCCCACTTTTATACAATAGCTCGCAAACCACACAAGAGAGGTAACCGCAAGCCCAGTATGACGAACTCGATCCAGAAGGCTTTCCCTTGCTTTCTGAGTTTCAAACTTGAGACCTCCAACATAGAAGTCCCAAGCCCAAACCACTAGGCCACCCGAAGGGTCATAGGCTTCTTTTCTTTGAATGTCAAATTTTGTGAAACCCAAAGAAAAGAAGAGATCTAAGAGAGCTTTAAAAAAAAAAAAAAGAGTTCCACTAGCAACAACAGATTTTTCGATTCTGTATATATAATGTAATTTTAGGTCAAAAGTAGTTCGAATGAACCCCTTCAGACTCTTTAACTCTGCACCTGAGATGGCATTGCATAACACACAACCTTAATACCTCAATCCAATTGGAATAACAAGTCACCATGAATCCAAGAAGAACCACAATAGCTAGTAATTCAATCAGCACGCTCGATTTACAATGATAGTTCAGTACTTGAGTTGCATTTCTAAAGTTAGATTACATACCAACATGATTGATAAACAAACAAGAAGAATTATCGTCATGATATTTCTTCGATTATGGCTTCTACGATGTTGGAGAGGGCGTGGAACCAACATTAAATACCTGGAGCTTTTGAGCTCTCAACAAAATTGCCTTACGCTACATACTACATACACAGTGGGAACGAGACTAAGATTCTTGAGTCATCAGAAAATAAGCTGACTTGCAAACAGAAAATTGATCGCCATCAAGATATACATCCACCTCCTGAGAATAGAACTGCCGCTACTCAAATCTTCTGAGGATGGACTTAGTCCCCCATTCGTTGACCCACTAGAACTTCCACTTGAATTCTTGCTGCACAATGATGCACAAAGAACTATCTCAAAAGCTGAAGTCTATAATGAACTGAAGTAACTACAGATAACATGGATAATTTTGATAAGAACATGGACCTCGGGTTTAACTCAAACCCAAAGAACTGCGAGACCAAATAATCCAATGGGGCTTCGGCATAATAGAAGTGTGGATACCATAAGATCATATGAATAAAATTCACGATGTATGTGTAGTGTCTTATGTTATTCAACTGGATCGAAGAAGATAATACATTCTTTCGGATTCTATCTAGCAAAATTAAGCAACAGTCACCACATCAATAAAAAAGTCGAATCAATTACCATGTCTAACATAATTTCGAATTTAGAAGGCCTATATACAATATTGCAAATCTTTTCTTTCTCTTTTCACTAACTTCAGAGGAAATCCTTGAACATTAAACTCAAAATCAATTCTGGCTTGATTATTTCTTATTATATTCCATTTTCCATTAAAAGTAATCAATAGAGGCAATCTTGTTACGTAGTGTGTTATGCTATTCAACAAGATTCATAAAACAAAACCAACCAAACAAGGCGCTCATGTTACCCTCTGTTATAACATAATTTCCAATTTCTAAGGCTCTAGCAGTGAACCCTTGAACATGAATCAAATTCAAAAGCACTTTCTGTTTTGATAATTTCTTATTCTATACCATTTTCCATTTTAAAGTAATTAGTTACCACACAAAAACTCTACTACCGCTCAAGTTTAACTCATTAGATTCAATAATACATTAGTTCACATAATACATAGATTTATGCACAAAAAAGCTCCAACGCCTGCTGGGGCTTTGATGAAGAAAGGCAATATGTATGTTTAGCCAAGACAAATAATTACAAGTATGAATAACAAATATATGTATAAGAAAATTGAAATACTACAAATAAAGTGAAATATCAATTGATTAGTGTCGACTCTTCAAATGTACGCTCATTGACACAGCTCAACATGTTAAATATCTTGCTTCAAGGTTGAAGTGCAACTTATGACCGTAACACTTATTATAAACATCTGAAATAAAATAAAAAAATTGATATGGAATCACATAGCCAACCTAACTAAGCTACGGGTTGAGGTAGGGTTGTAAAATGGGCAGGTTTAGGCTAAAATTGAAGAGGTTAAAATGGATTGTACTAAAAAATAGATTGGGTCTGTCCTGCCCAAATTTACTTATGGGTTAAACTGGATTGAGCGAAACTAGGCTGAACCAGGTTGGTTATGACCCACTTAATCTAAACAATATTGACATACTAAAAAGGAAAAGAGACCAAATTTCGCTGAAAGAAGATCCAAAAAATAAGAGACTTTAAACCCAAGTCGGGACTTGAGACCTAAGTTCCGTGTGAAGAGACCTGACCCCGATCCGAAATTCGGGAATCTAGAATTGACCCCAACCTCGACACGAGATCTGGTGTCGACCCAGGACTCAAGACCTAAGACCCGAAACCGACAAGGGACCAGAACCCAACCCTACCACAAACCATCATGACTCGGGATCCTACCTAAACATCAACTCTTACCCGAGACCAAGACTTTGGGCCCAAGACCCGACCTCGATTGAGGCCTGATATAAGACCCGAGATCGGACCTCGATCAAGACTCAACCTAAGACTTGGGACAGAGCCGAGACCCGATGAAAAACCCCATATCAGGATCCTATACTTGACCCCAATACTCGAGATCCCAAACCTCATCCGAGACTCGACCACGACTCTGATCACGGTTCTAATCCTAGACCCGACAACGACCCCAACCCCAGTCTCAAACACTGGATTCGACTCCGACCCAAGACCCGATTCCAACCCTGATTCGAAACCTAATACTCGAGACCCCGACTCTAACCTGAACCCCGATCATGTACTCAAGATTCGACCCTGATCGGAGACCCTTATCCGGGACTCGATACTCAAGACCCCGAACCCAATTGGGACCCAACCACGACCCTGACCCGAGACCCGGAATCCAACCCCAATCCAATCGTGGTCTGACCTAAGACCCGACCCCGACTTTTGACCCAAGACCTGGGACTTGAGAGCTGATGTGGCATGTTTACGACCACAATGTTAATGAGTATTTTGGTACATTCTACAAATCTTTTAATCTCTCATTTAAGACCCACAAAAATTAGAAAGTGTTTTACTTTCTTAAATTTTGTATAGTCAAAACAAGACAAACAATTGAAACGAGGGAATATTAGCAATTTCAATTAGCACATAACCCTGCACAAACTAAATCAGACAGTTCATTTCCTCCTTAGTTTTTTTTTTTTGCTCAATGATCAATTTCACTACCAAATTACCTATAATTGTCATGAATCATTTAAGGCAAAAAAAAAATCAGATCTTTTAGCACAAGGGATAACAGTTACCTGGATGGAAATTTACACCCATTATGACCTGAAAAAAGAAAAATAACAGTATAAATCACAATTCAAGTTACCAAATTACTACTAATAAGCAAATAAAAAGTTTCAAAAGTGGAAGTACTTACTTGGATTTATAGAAATGAGAGCAGCAGTGTTATCAAAATTACAAGCATCTTCAGTCATACCATGCTTAATAAAGTAATCATTGAACACATACGACGCCGTTTTCTGTATATCTTTAGGGTCATAACAGGATCCACCGGGCTGAATTGGCCCACAATTAGCACCTCCAGGCCCACAAGCCCAATCAAGTGCCGATTGAAGAGCAGTATCCTCTGCGTTGTTCTTCGCCACGCACCACAACTCAACCGTCGCCCCTCCGCCTCCGCCGGTAGCAGTACCGCCGGCTGGAGCAGCACTAGTTCCCCCAGGAGCAGAGCCAACGCCGCTTGGAGAAGTGACAGCGCCGCCCGGAGTAGTGCCAACGCCGCCGGGAGTAGTGCCAGTGCCGCCGGGAGCAGAGCCAGTGCCGCCGGGAGCAGAGCCAGTGCCGCCGAATTGGGCGGTAGAGAGAGTGGAGATCAGGGAAAATAGAAGGAGAGAAAATGAGAATTTGAGAGACATTTTTTGTTTTCTTCGGTTACTGGAATTGTATAAGAAACGGTTATATATATGAAAGAAGAATTGAAAGTTAATGTATAGAATCAGAGTGAGGATTTATATACTGAAAATATTACCGTTGGTGTTTTTGTAAGAGAGATCTGAGAAGTGCTGAGAAAAGACTACAGAATGATTGTGCCCAACTTAATTTTTTCTTTTAAGATACTTGTATTGGATTGCGACTAAATTTAAATTCGCATTAAAAAATGCTATATTGGGAGAAGAATGTTTCTAACAAAGACGATTACTAATCCCAAAAAATTTGAACTCAATACCTATAGTTAAAAAAAAGAAGCAATACTTACTATTTCATCACGATTCTTATTAGTTAACTTAATTTTTTTTCTATTTCCAAAACTCGTTAAGTATGAAGGAATTTTAATTATCTCATAAGTATGATATAAAATTGAATAGGTTTAACCTTCGATATGGATAACACTGAAATTTATGTACAGGTAAGGAAAGTTAGGTGTATAGTGTATTAAACTCACGCTATGCGTGAGGTTTAGAGAAGGGACAAGCCACAAAAGACTATTATATGCAATTTTAAATTGTATTTCTATAAAATAAAAAATAAAAAAAGATTTCACATTTTGAATTTAAGATCTCTTTAATTATATAATAATATCTTTATCAGTTATGTCAAATCTCATCTTCATATTATCAACTACGACTATTTAATATTTGAAATTTACTAATTCAATTTCATAAAGTGCTTTTTTACTAAAACTATTGCAACTCATTTAGTGGAGAAATATTTTTTATCATAAAACTAAACTTTTTTTTTTATTTTTAAGACTTAAACCCGTGATAAATGCATAAGAAGTTTTATCGATTAAGTACATTGTACAATTGTAATCACACAATAAACTTTTTTTTGTCACCTATACTCACTATATGTGAATTATTGGTGTCTAATTTCATTTGTTGGAATCCATGTGTGACTTCTTGTCGGATTCGAGGGTTCTCTTTTTCCTTTTTCAAAGTGACAAAAAATTTATTTTTTAAAAAAGACAATATTATTAACCTAATAATTTGTTAGAAAAACTAATACTATAAAGTATAAAGTTTTGGATTACTAATTCCAAAATAGAAAACGACTCAAACACACGCCACTTCTGACTAAAAAGAAATATGAATGAAGAGAAAGATTAAAGTTTTTTTTTTTTTTAAAAAAAAAAGACCAAAACAGAAATACTGTATTTTCTCTTTTTTCAAAACCACCATCAGAATTTTAAAAAAAATGGAAAGGAGAAATTAAAGTAATATGCATTTTCTCCCACCGACAAGGAGTACAAGTTTTATCGAATAAAATTCACAAATAATCACTTTTTAGTTCCTTTATTTGATATATAACCAGAGTGTCATAAAATTTCAAATCAATCAAATGTAAATTCATTACGTAATTATTTTTCAAAAATATAAGTAAAAAGTAACCAATTTCTAACCTTTTTTTTTTAATCTTTTCACCAATTTAGTGTTAATGTTCACAACGCGTTCTGTTGTCTTTTCCCTTTACTTTTTTTTCTTTAATTTATGACCTCTCCTTCCAAAAATAAAAAATAAATAGAAAAATTAATAAGCACGTTTCTTTTATTTAAAAAATAACAATTTGCATATTTTCAACAAATACTTCTCTTCCAAGTTTCGGTTTCACTCTCAAAAGATAAGTAGGAATGACAAAAGTCATCATGTTAATTGCTAAATAGTGGTTACAATATTAAAGAGCAATTAAAAAGTTTTAAGTTACAAGTTAAATTACTTACACCAAAAGAAAAAAGAAAAAAACTTTTCTTCATGTAGAAGTTGTGTCAATTTATTTCTTATTCATGAAGGAAACTTAAAAGTGAGTGAATGCTAGTTAGGGGGTGGGGTTGCTCAATCACTTTCTTAGGGTCATTTGATAGAGTGTATAAAAATAATATTAAATAAAGTGTACTTCCTCAATTGATATTTATATGTCGTTTTTACTTAAAATAAATGGTCATTAATATTTGTCATTTCACAAAATCAATACATAAATAACATTATTCTTCCTATTTTATCCTTGAGAGTTATTATTCTTTAAAATGTCATTGTCACCAACATAGAAAACTTAAATGATTAAGAGGGTGTTTGGATTGACTTAAAAATTGGTCAAACCTACTTTTAAGTCAGGTTTTGATTTCTGAAAGTATTTTACGGATGCAAAAATAACTTAAAATAAGTCAAAAATAACTGAAAACAAAATTAGGAAGTGTTTGCAAAGTTAAAAATAACTTAAAATAAGTTTAAAATGATTTAAAGTAAATTTAAAACCAAAAATAAGTCTCCTCCTCCTTTTTATTTTTTGACTTAAAAGTCATTTAAGTTTGATTTTTTTATTTTTTGACTTAAAAGTCATCTAAGTTTGACTTTTTACTTTTGACTTAAAAAGTTATTGTTTTTAAGTCAATCCAAACGGGCTCTAATTCATGTTTATAGTTCAATTTTATTAATCAAAATAAATTAATTTATGTTTATTTATTTAAAACTTGACTTTAAGAAAACATTAAATAAGAGTACAATATTAAACTTACCTAACTTCTTAAGAGACGTGAATTCTAAAATGATGACATATAAATAGAAACGGAGGGAGTATTAATAATGTTTGCATTAATTATACATAGATTATTTCTTATTTATTGTTTGATTTGGTGTAACAAAAATAGCAGGCATTGTATAAAAATATTTATTTACAAAATATTCTCCACAATTACGATAAAAAAGATGTATAAGAGTTTTGAGGTAATGCATGCATTGTATCTTCCTGCATTACTAATACATAATATAAAAGGTGTACCAAACAAGATATTACTAAAATATAGATCTAATGCATACATTATTTTTACTTATATATTCTATAAAACGGCCCTTTATAGTATTAAAGATGCTAAGAATTACTTCAACAAAAACACAATTTAATAACAAAACGTATGCAATTATAACGTTTTGAAAAGGCATAATCAACTTGGCCTATGTGCGTACACTCCTACTTACTAGTGTTTTTTTATCCGTTTTAAGCTCGATTAATTTAAATCTGCAGCTGAGTTGTGGTTTTGTTTTGTAATACAAATATATGTGTTAACATGGTCTTTTGTGGCTAAGGAGAGTTTTGATGTTAGTTCATCATTCTAATAGCTAGTCCATGGGATCGGAGTACTTATGTTAATTGATTGTTTTTTCTTTGATAAAAATTGATCTTATCGAGTGTTTATATAAAATCATTAAATATTAGATATATGTCTTCATATACATATTCATCTGTTAACCTAATTAAATGATATGTATGCTTACTTTAAATATAGTACGTTATTAAGATTATTACTTTATTTGTGTGTAAATGACAAGTAAATATTTACGCTTCTCCTTAGATGCCCCTTTCCAACCAAAACGAGGGGTTCTAGGGAAACAGAACCAATGATGTCGAGCTAAGAGCATCTTCATTCCTACATAAAAATGGTGGATGTCCCAAGCTTTATCCAGAATAATGTATTTTGACACTTATGATCCTTGTTGACCTGACATACTTTTAAGAAAAACTTTAATTAGAGATGTATTTTACTAAACTGACCTTATTAATGATATTTTGGAATTTTAAATTTGATTATTATCCTACTTTATGTAGTTATTTAATATTCACAAATATTTTTGGAGTACTAGTGTAGAAAAAATATAAACTATAGTAAGATTCTCTTAACTTCATAAATTGAAATAATTATTTTTAGCTAGCGTTTAACTATAGATTCCCAAATATTTTTGGCAAATATTATTTGGATGAAAAATTGAGTGAAATTTCACCATGTGTTTGGCGATAATATTTGGAAAACATAATTCACTTTTTTAAGAAATATAATTTATATCCATAAGTTTTAAAAACTGTCAAACTAACCATAGGTTTGTATTACATAGCAAGATAGAAACGTCGACGTAACAAGATTCATAACCTCCGCAAGATCTTCGTTGCAGCAAATTAGATATAATGTTCATGACACTGGAGCAATGTGGTAGTTCGGAGTGAGTGCAACAAGCATCATTTTATACATCGTGAAGTAGACGAAGCATGTGACTTTATTACTCTGAGCCGATTATTTGTCATTTTCATCAACAACCATATCATCACTTTCATATTCACTCAATATTCCATCACTGTTTTGGTGTTTACTTAAAAAATTATGTAATACAACGCAAACAATTAATACAGAAGATATTTTTGTAAAAGATAAGAGTTTGATGTAGAACTTGAATTTTTAAAAGCTCCCAAATAATGAAATTTGACCCAGATACTAATTTTTTCTAGTATTTGAGAACTGGGTTATTTGTCAAATAATGACAAATTGTATTGCCAAATTTCCCCCCAAATTTAGTTGAAAAATCTATGGTCAAACGGGTCCTTAATATGAAGGTCAAGTAACATGAAATAGAGGGAATATAATATAATGATATACAATTGGTGGTTCACAAAATTTAATATTTAAAGATCTTTAATTATTTATAATACATAAATAGGGAAAAGACATAAACTCTCCCATGAACTTGTTTAGAAAAGTTAGTTCCACGCTTAAAGTATCATGACGACCTATTACACACTCAATCTTGTTTAAAGTCAAATTAATACCCCTTTCCGAAGACAATAGCAGTTTTTGTGTGAAAATAAGTTATACACGCGTTTTGACACGTAAATAAGATTATTTTAATTTTTTAAAATCATTTTTGCTTAATATTTTCTTAGACTTTTGCAAAAAAGTAGAAATTTTATGCTTTCTTCCTCCTCTCACCTTACATTTCTTTCTTCTTAAAATCCATTTCTTTTTTCTTCTTCTTTATTCATAAATTGAAGGGAAAACAAGAAATTTGAAGATAAAACATGAGATAATAAGACAATTATGAAGTTTAGTGATGTTGGCGTCGACGATATGTGGTGGGCAACATCAATGTTGCCGGTGAAACAAATAAAAACTTTTAGATCTGTAAAAGTTCTTTTGAAATCTTGGTAAGTATGGATGAAAATCAAGCATTTCATTAGTATTCTTTGTGTTTAAAATCAAATATGCTATTGATGGCTTGAGACAAAAATAACATTGTGATGGTTGTAGGTGGTGCTCCGGCGAGAATAAAGAAGACAAAGATAGAAAATTATTTTCTTCGATGGATGTTTGAAAAATGTAGGCAATGTAATCATGAATTTTATGCATAAATGTCATAGGAATTTCAATAAAAGACATTATCTTTCTCATAATTTTCTCCGGTGAATCCTTCGGCTAGTTCGAATAAAAATCAAGGAAAATGCATAAGTACCCCCCCAACCTATATTCGAAATCTCAAAGACACACGTATAATATACTAAGGTCCTATTACCCCCCCCCCCCCCGAACTTATTTTATAAACAATTTTCCACCCCTTTTCGTCCTACGTGGCACTATCTTCTAGGCCCAGCGCATGTTGATAATTTTTTCAAGCTATTGGTTGATAGTGCCACGTAGGCCGAAAATGGGTAGAAAATTATTTATAAAATAAGTTCGGGAAGGTAATAGGACCTTAGTATAGTATAAGTGTGTCTCTGGGATTTCGGGCATAGGTTGTGGGGGTACTTATGCATTTTCCCTAAAAATCATGAACCTTGAGTTAAAATTATAAACTTTTCGATGGAATTCAACATCCTCCCCACTATTTTTACTTCCTTTTAGGGTTCCTTCTTAAGATAGAGTGATGGATATTTAAAGAAATCATCAATGGTGACAAAGAATTTGTGAAGAAGAACTTAAAAGAAATAATAATTTAAAAATATAAAAGCTTTAAAGAAATTGGGGTCACCAATAAAATGAAAAATAAATGACATAATTAATATATTAGAAATTATAATACTTAATATAATGCCACATGTTTAAACTTGTCATTCAACATAAATTTTCTTCTTCTCACGCATTTAAGGAAGATGAAGACACTTTCTGTGTCATATCAGCTTCTAAGGGGATATTAATATCACTTTAAATAAGATTAGGTGTAATAGGTCATTACAATAGTTTAAGCGTGTAACTGACTTTTCGAAACAAGTTTAGGGGGGAATTTATGTCTTTTCTCTACATAAATATGTCTTTACTTGAATTCATTTCACATTCATGCCCTCCAACTTTGGACGTGTACAAGTAGAAACTTAAACTTATATAAAATTGAACAAATATACACTCATGTCCTACGTGGTGTCCTACATGTATTATGCCACATAGGACTCATGTGTTTACTTCTTTAACTTTATACAAGTTTAAGTGTTTACTTGTGCACACTCATAGTTGGAGGGCATGAATGTTAAATGAGACAAGTTAAATGACATATTTAAGTATTATGTCATTATTTTTCACGTTTGCAAAGAAAAAAAGGTATAATACATAAACATGACTCTTAACTTGACGTCAGCTGACAACTATGACCTTTAACTTTGGGTGTGCACAAGTAGGCACTTAAACTTGTATAAAATTGAACAAATAGACACATTCGTCCTACATGGTAATTTTGCATCCTACGTGTATTATGCAATGTAGGACGCACGTGTCTACTTGTTCAATTTTATACAAGTTTAAGTGTCTACTTGTGCACACTCAAAGTTGAAGGTCATAGTTGTCGCTAAAGCCAAGTTAAGGATCATGTTTATGTATTATGCAAAAAAGGTTGAACCCATCGGTGGCCCCCTAAAGATGGCACCAACTTTCACTTAGACACCTTAATTAAGCTTTGTTCATTTTAGACACCTCATGTCATGTCCCGCTGTGTCATTTTGACACTTTTTACTGAATTGACAAAGTGCGTGTGTTGCACTGATTTTAAGCGCGTAGAAAGCATTTTTTTTGTGAAAAATAATTTTTTTCTCTTCATCTTCTTCCCTCTTTCTCCTTCACCTTTCACCACCAGTATGTACTGATTTTGAGTAAAACAACAAGAATCATATACTCGTTGAAAGGGATTAAAAAAGAATCATAAACTGATTGAAATAACTTACAAAAGCTATATTTTTTAAAAAAAAATCAGATCTAAAAAATAACATCACTACCTCACCGGAAAAGATGGAGATCCACCACTATCTTTCTCTCTCTCTCCCTCTCCCTCTCTTCTGCCAAAACATATTTTATTTAGAATTAGAATTATTAGTTATAAAAGAAAATATGAGATGTCATTGAAAAAAAAATTGGATCTAAATCTCCTCAATTTTTTCGGCGGAACTCCAATTTCTGGCGAATTTTTTTAGATATGAGTCATTGAAATGACTTCCTAGAAAATGAAATCTTTTCTTATTGAAATATGTTTAAAATATAAGTTTAAATGGTTTTTCTTTCTTCTTCTTATAAAATTTTTACTTTTTTAACCAAATTGACACATGTCTTCTCTTAATTTGTCATCATGCCATGTCATCCGCGAGTGGATAACACACATTTTTTAACTTTTGCTGATTGTTAAAGAAGTGCCAAAATGACACAGTGGGACATGCCATAAGGTGTCTAAAATGAGCAAAGCTAGTTGAAGTGTCTAAGTGAAAGTTGGTGCCAACTTTAGGGGGGCATCGATGGGTTCAGCCGCAAAAAAAATGATTCTTTGAGAAGAAAGGGAAGCACTGACTTCACCCCAAATCTTTTGTGTGTATTAAACCACAAGGGGTTGTTTAGTAAGTAGTTGATTATAATTATGGATAAAATTAATATGATGTTTGGTTTGTAATTTAGAAATTTGTATAATTAATATATGTATCAAGTTATCATGAGGATATATATAAAAATTATGCATGATATAAAATGGAATAACTAATATATGAATAAGTAATACATGTATAACTAATCCTTACATAAAATTATACATAAATTTCCTCATAACTAATTCATGAGTACTAATACATGTATGATTCTAACCAGCTACATGAAACACCCCATAAGGGTTGCGATATGGGCGATTACCTTTCTTCTTGACATACCGCCATTGAAGGCCATTCAAAGCTTCAATTTTGGAATATGAATATTTTGAATTTGTTAGTTGTTTAGATTGTGTGGTGTTTCAATTGATTGAACACATCAAAATGAGTTCAAAACTTAAATTTGAAGTAATTTAGAAAAGATTTGAGTTAGAATTAAAATAGGCACAAGGAATTAAGAAGACAAATATAATTTGAAGTGATGTGTTTAAGCTAGGGGAAATCTTTGCTATTGGAATATGTTCCTTTCTCAATAGAACCATCGGATCTTTATTTTTCCATGAAAGGAGTTTTAAGTTTTGAGAGATGATGGCCGGAAAATGGGGAGGAAGATTTTTTTTGGTTAAATATGCCTTTTACGCATTAATAATATATTTATTATGTCATGTCAGTAAAAAATGTCAAAATGAAACGACGAAGTTTATAGGTGTTTAAAATGAACAAGGCCAACTGCAAGTGTCTAAGTGAAAATTGGTGTCAACTTTAGGTGTCCGCGGATGAATTTTGCCTATATAATAATAGAGATAATCCAAGTAAAAGTGTTAGTAAAGTATCTTTTGGGCCTAATACACTTATATAGGGTGCTAATTGAGTGAGTCAGCCCATTAGTTAATCTAACTTGGTACTAACTGAGTGAGTCAGCCCATTAGTTAATCTAACCTTACGCCCTAATATTGTCTATAATAAGATCATTATGAGTATTGAAAATGCATTCTAAATTGTCTAGAAAACAACTAGGGTTAAGGCGGAGCTGGAAATTCTCGACCTTCAGTAATTTGAGCTGTGATTGTTGCAGGCGATCAACTTCTACAAAGAGAAAATTTGTAAGTTTCCTAACTAACGTATTACAACAACAACAACAACAAAAACAACATTTTTCATGCTCCCTCATAGGAAAGGGTGATTCTGTACGACTACTGATTAATCATCTACAATCTACCCTAATCCTCAATTTTCATGCCCTCGACTTATCCATGATCATGTCCTAAGTGAATTTAAGATATGTTATGCCATGTCTAATCACCTATCCATAATTTTTCTCCATTTACATCTACCTCTCATTAGACCTATCAATGTCAATCTCTAAACCTTCTTCACCAGGACATTTGTATTTCTTCTCTTAACATGTCTGAATCATCTCAGCTCCATTTTTCACATATTGTCTATCGCTAAAACCAATCTCACCTTATCTCGTATATCTATGTTTCTATTCTTGTTGCTTCTAGTTTGATATAAAACTTGAATTATCATATCATTTTAAACAAAATTCACATGAAAAAAAACAAATATTTTGGAATATTACTAAAAGAAAAAAATGTCACAAAATTAGGACAACAAAAATATTATTGTAGTATCAATCAACTAATTTAAATGCCAAAAAAATTAAAAATTATTGTTTGAATGTTGATCCAAGCCCATTTGGAATTTGGAAGGAGAAGCACAATGAATAAGAAATAAAAGGACTGAACAGAATTCAAGAAAAACCCTGCTACTGTTCTTCTCGAAAAAAATCAAAATCGTCTGAATTTGATCCTTCAAAAACCTGAATTTCTTGCTCATTCCCAAAGGAAAACTGTTCCTCTATATAGATATGTCAAATTCCCCAATTCAAGAACCAACCATCGACGACTCTAACAACGCAAACGAACCAGACAAAGAAAACCCAAATTCAGAGTTACAATCTCAACCCCAAATCTTGGAACCCCTTAATCCTCAAAACCAAGAAAATCCCATCTCCAGTTCGCAAAATCAAGAGACCCCAGATGTGATTCTTGAAGAAAAAGACCTAGAAAACCCTCATCAGAAAGCTGAAGTTGTTACGGCTGATGTAAATGCTGATTTTTGTTTAACTGTGGATCTACCAATTGCAGATACAGAGGTAAGTGTTACTGACCTTCGAATGATGTCGCCTAGTAATACTAACAAGCGCACTAAGCGGAAGAAGGGTAAATGCCACACAAAGAAGTTACAAGCTATTGAGAAAAAATTGCAAACGCTTAAGGAAAACCTAAAGCCTGTTCCTTTTTTCCCTTCCAAGATTCTTGATTTTGATAGGCATGAGAAGTTACTGAGGCGTTTGGGGTTGTGGGATTTTGTACATATAGAGTTTGATAGAGATTTAAGGGTGGATTTGATTGCACAGTTGATTGCTACTTATGATTCTAAGTTGAGGGCTAGTTATGTTAATGATTTTAGAATTGCGGTTAATAGGGCTGATTTAGGGCGGGCACTTAAGCTGCCTTTGAAGAAGGACAAAGGTAGTGTTGCTGTGGTTGATGGTATGGACGTGGATGCTGATCCCTTGTCTGAGGAGTCGATAAGCTTTCTTGAGAACTTTGTGTCAATTTGGGTGCTTTTGCACGAGGACGCGTGGATAATGCCTAATGAGGTATTAAGTTGGACTAAGGCTATAAAAGATGGGCACCCTGAGAAAGTGGATTGGGCTGGATTGTTCTGGTTCATGGTGGAGAAGGAATTGACACAAGGGGACCAGTTAGTGGACTGTTATTATGCTGCACATTTGCAATACTTGATAAAGTCACAGCGTGAGCAGGTGTTGTATAGTGAAGAGCCAGAAAAGGTGGAGTTTGAAGCTGATGTGAAGGAGGAGGATGACTGTGGTAATGAGGACAATGCAAGAGTCGGTGGGTCAATCGAAGCTCAAGAATTGGATGGAGCTTTAGGGGAGGAACTGAGTATTGAGTTGACGTTGGGTCAGGATCTTGGCCAGAAGCAAGA
>JAJOOR010027021.1:0-12500 GCA_036250505.1 Solanum acaule
GTATCTTGTTTCACCTGGCTTCTAGCTAAAGAAGCAATTTTGACACATGAAAATTTGATCAAAAGGAACATTGCTCTCTGCTCTAGATGTTTCCTTTGCGAAAAGGAAGCTGAGACAGTAAACCATTTGTTTCTACACTGCAGTACTACAGATCAACTATGGAAGATATTCATCAATCTCAGAGGCATAGCCTGGACAATGCCAAGCAAGATTGCCGACACTCTTTTTAGCTGGGAGGAAGCAGGAGCGGGTGCAGGAAACAAAGAGAGATGGAGGATCATCCCATCATGTATTTGGTGGACTATTTGGAAGGAAAGAAATGATAGGTGTTTTGAGGATAGGAGGAGTTTAGTACAGGATATTAAGCTAAATTACATTTTGCTTTTCTGTTTTTGGTGCACTAAACTGTATTCTAGTGACACTGAATCAATCTTAGATGTCCTAGGCACCATTTAGGATTGGTCTCATATCTGGTATATTCTGTATCTATTCCACTTGTAAATTGGTTTTTTCACTGGTTTTTAATACAAAGTTACCTTACTCAAAAAAGAATAACCCTTCATGTAGTAACTAATATTTTATTTTTTAAAAATAACAACATATTTTCAAAAAATATATTGTATAATAAATTTTAATTCAACAATCAAATATCCAATAGCATGTAAGCGTTAAATTACAATCTTTTCATTATTAATCCTTGAATTACATTCTGTGTATCACAAACCCTGCATTACAAACCCTACATTTCTAATTTCTGCAGACCCCCTACTGTCCTTTCATAAAGATTTCTTTCTGTTACATAGGCAACTCTGTATCCTGGACTCTGCGATCCAACATCTCAAGGTGGACTGGGCTTTGATTATTTTGCCAATCTCTCTGCCTCAGAGATGTGGCTTGCATTACTTGAAAATACTCCTGATCATGAATGGTGCATGAGTAAGGTTGAACCTTGCATCATTGGCTTACAGGATTTTTCTCCTTTTGAACATCTAATGCTATGGTAGTTGGTGGAATTTAATATGGTTGACTTATTTCAGATTGTTAGCACATTAGTGGGCGACAGACAAAATACTGATAAAATGCTTTTGTATGCAGAAAATCACAACCAGGTAGCTACACTTTTTTTTATTGTCATGTATTTATGAGTTTTCTCCCCTTTCCTTTACTCTTCTTTCATATTGTAAAGGTCTGATTTGACAATCTACATTATTTGACTGATTGTAATTCTCCCTTCTCTTTTAGTCCATTTCTGGAGGTCGTTCCTTCGCAGAAATACTGATTGGTAACTCCTTGGAGAAATCTTCCATATCACAAGAGTCATTGCTTAGAGGCTGCTCGTTACACAAGGTAATTTCTTTACTTGTGGTTTACATTTCATGTAGAAGGTGAATATCTGGTACTACCTAGAGGCTGCTTGTTACAACAAGGGCAACTGCTTGACATTTCTTGGTTGATCAGGTCTGACTCTTATGAACAGCCACCCTTCACTCGTCTCTTAAATATATTGTCTCCCTCTATTTTGGTAAGCGGGATGCTTTGTGCACCAGACTGCCTTTTTTTTCATGCTTACCTCTTATTTGAGGTCAAATTAACCTATGTACGGTTGTTGTCGTTCTTGATGTTGCAGTCAATAAGTAGGGGCATTCAGGTGAAACTTGTATGTGTTTCAAGAAGGAACTAGCCTGATTTCATTGATTTTCTGGTTAATAGATTAGTCCTTCAGATAAACTCCTTACACAAGGGAATGAATTTGTCAAAAGGATTCACTAGGCTATATCCCCCCTTTCAGCACAATTATAGATTACTTACCTGCTTGTTCTGTGATATTTCCATGCATTTGGGCTTGTCTAATTATGGTTGGAATCTTCTTGTATTAAATAGATTATCAGATTAATTACATCTACAATTGGTGGTCATGCATACCTCAACTTCATGGGCAATGAATTTGGTCACCCAAAGGTAAGTAGTTATTTTCTGCATATATGATTTGTGGACGTTTACAACTATACTACAGTAGATTTAGTACCAAATGACCTGTTTCCTGCAACAGAGAGTAGAGTTTCCAATGTCAAGCAACAATTTCTCCTTTTCACTGGCTAACCGTCGCTGGGATCTATTGGAAGATGATGTACATTATCAATTGTTCTCATTTGATAAGGTGACCACCGAACTTCTAATTATGAAATTGCGCTCTGCTGCCTCTCTCTAAATATACTTATATATATATATACACATGTGTGTGTGTGTGTAGAGAATCTCCTTATACGACTGTTGCTGAAGGTATATTGCATTTGAGATGTACTGTTTAGTAGATATTCTGTTGTATATTACTTGTTGCTTTGTTTCCCCCCCTCCTCCTCCTCCCAAGGAGTAAATTTATTCCATTTTCATACGTCATTGTTGGTTTTCTATTAATCCTGATAATGTCTTTCTGATACTGTGTGGCGAAAATACACCATACGAGCAATGCAAGGTAGGCCTAGTTGTTGCGCATTAGTAAATGACTGTCACTAAATTGATCTGCCCTTTGAGTGTACTTTTTTGTATATATTCTGCTTGATATTAGATGTTGCTTTTCCTCCTTTTTTTCCGTCAAGGAGTAAAGATCGTTTGGCTTCCACACATCACAGCAACCCTTTTTTGATATTCTGTGCTGAAAAAACAGTGTAGTCTTTAATAGATATTTTGTTTGAAACCACATATTGCTTTCTTCCCTTATTTCCCATCAAGGGGTATAATATAGTTAGGCTCCCACATGCCATAGCAACCTTTTCTGATATTATGTGGAAACAATATACTGTATGGTCAATAAAGGTAGCTCACATAGTTATGCATTAGTAAATGAGGTTCATGTGCTACTCCTGTCTTTATTGTTTTATTTCATACTTGAATGGTATTTACCACCTCTCCATAACCATTATTTTTTTCTTTTTAGTTGGTTGATGAGATAGCTTGTGTTTGATTCAGTCATAGGCATATGTTATGTATCTCTTTCTTTCTGGCTCTGCTGTAAATTGGAATAGTTGTTCTGCAACCAAAGGGAAAAAGAAAGAAGAGAGTTATGACTCCTTTCATTTTCAGGATATGATGGACTTGGATAAAAATGGGAGAATTCTGTCCAGAGGTCTTGCCAACATTCACCATGTGAATGATACTACCATGGTACAAACAATGTCTCTCTTTTATTTGATATTTCTCCATTACAATTTTTGTCTGTATCTCGTTTTTCTAGTGTGCCTGATTGATGATAATTTGAAGGTGATGCGCGAGATGGCCCTGTATTGGGGTTCCCTAACTATGGAGAGTATTTCAAATTCTAGTTGTCTGTGACCCTAGGGGGGGAGAACATCATAACAGTTGCTTGTATGCTGGAATTTATCAAAATAGCTAGTTTCTATGGCAAACATTTATTTCTTGAATATAAAGAGTGAAATTATTTTTGGAACAGGTGATTTCTTACTTGAGAGGTCCCAATCTCTTTGTGTTCAACTTTCATCCTGTCAATTCATATGAAAGATACATTATAGGTGTTGAAGAAGCTGGAGAGTATCAAGTAAGTCTCATTTTATCCTTTTCTTGCTGAACATTTGCTGTCCCTTGTAGCCGATGTTTTATGCAGCTGATTCAATCGGGCATAGAGGTGTCATATGGTGCATATGACACCTCCATTTACATTTTAGTTGTGAGATAAAATATTTGTGCATCTATCACTTTCTTCTTATGGGGATGAGGAGCAGTATCTAAGCCTACCTCCCTGGTAAATGAAAAAAAAAAAGCACTAGCTTGCCTGAGAGATTTAGATTTCTCCTATATTCATCTCTCACTCCCACATAAACATGCGGTTAAGTGTGAAAAAAAGGATCATCAACTTGGAATGGGTCTGTAAGTTGAAAAGATTTATGTAGCTATTGTTTCTGTCCCTACTTCTATGCCTGCCTCCGTTGTAAATTAATAGAATAACCACTAGCTTGTGTGAGTAGAGGGATCATTTTTTTTCTTAATTTGGTCTCTTTCTCAGTCCTGCATGAACATGAAGAAGAGTATTACTCCATCTGTTTCAATTTATTTGAACCTATTTAACTAGGCACGGATTTTAAGAAAGAAAGGAGTTAAAACTTTTGGTACTTGTAGTCTTAAACATGCCATCACGCCATAACATTTGTGTGTGTATAAGACTTTGAAACTTGTGGTCCTAAAATGCTATATCATTTATTCTTGCGTCTCTAGCTATAACTTGAAATTTCAGAGAATAGTACATCTATCGAGGAACACAGTCGATTTGATTACTTGATCTATGGATTTTGTAACTTCACTGGCTATTTCTTACCCTATTGTTCGGTAAACTTTTAGGTCACATTAAATACAGACGAAAAGAAGTATGGTGGCAGAGGACTACTTGGCCATGATCAGAATATTCAAAGAACCATTAGTAGAAGGTAACCAATCACTTGCTTTCCTTTTTCACTCGTTTTTACACGACTCATAATTAGTCGCCTACTTATGTTCTCTACTTCTTCTAGGAAGATGAATCCCAATGTTTTTTTTACATGATATCCGTATTGAACTTCTATATAATGCATGTCTTAATGTTTCCATTTCAGGGCTGATGGAATGAGATTTTGCTTGGAAGTGCCTCTGCCAAGTAGAAGTGCTCAGGTTTGATTTTTTTTTTTCATTTATTTTAATATTCCCCTTCAAAAAGGCTTCTGAGGGTAGAAGCTGTGAATTACATATTTGTTGAAACAGCCTCTCTAGACGTCCTTCATTTACCCCATCAGCGCATGACCAACGAATGCTTGATTAATTGGTTCAACTCCTGCAGGTATACAAGTTGACCCGAATTCTAAGAGCATGATCACTCTAGTAATCAAAGTGCCTCATATTATGACACAAAAGGAAAGGTAGGTTTACACCAAGTATCAGTTTTACTCTGACACTAAACATGTATTGAAGCACCTTGGTGCTTATTTATTAAGCTTTTATAATTTATTCAGGCTGTTTTCTAATCTTAAACAGGTTCTACATTGCCCCTTATACTGATTAATATTGTGGCCATTCCGACTTCCGAGGTGAGTTTATGTGATTCTTGAGCACAGACTGTTGGCTAGTCAGTATCATGAAATTTTGCCTTCAACATCTGGATAGTCACTTCTCCTGTGCAATGAAGCATTGACGAATTTGTTTTGGCTCGTCATGGGGTTCAAAAGCATCTATAAGATTAAGATTTCACAGGCCTCGGGTAAAACCATCACAGATTAACCGGTTGTATGCTCTGATACCTTTGAAGTTACCAGTGTATATAAGAGCATTCAAATTGATGAGAACTTTAATTTGACATCGGATGTTTAGTCATGGTTCGTAAACATTGTGGTATCGAGTTATCGATTCAAGATCTACAAACACCCCTAAGAGAAGGGCATACATCCTGAGTTTTACATCAGAATCAAACGATTCTCATATGTTATTCTATATTGTAACCATTTCTAATAATGTCCAGTCTTGTATAATCACACATTTATCTTGTAGATGTTCATTTTGTAGGTGTCTGGCTTCTTAACAGTCAACTCTTGTGTAGTCTCGGACAGTTTTATTTGATTTTGCGTGTTACATTAAGTCAACTTGTGATATCTATTTCTTTTGAGTGGCAAAGTAAATTATCAGAAAAATTTATAAGTAATACCTAACAAGAAAGGGTAAATACACAATTTTTTCTACATATTTGGTATGTAGAAATCAGTACCTTAGCACATATCGCATGTATATGTTTTATGTACATATAATAAGTTGCGAACTTAATAGTATTTACAACTTTTAAATATTGAATTTGCTTTATAAATATCATTTATATTGTTGGGGAATACAATTTTAACTCTTCTACAAAAGGTGCAAAGAGTGGTTGACTGGCTTTTAGCATCGATATAAGAGTCATCAGTCATACAAACAACATATGAAAAGGGCATATAAAATGGTAAAATGAAAGAGATAAGGAGATGATCAAGCTGAGTAAGCACCAAGTAACCTTTCTTCCTATCGAGATAGATTGTGGTGGGATGATTGAGATTACTCTATCCTTAACGAGAGATATTGAGTTTGAGCTCTGAAAATGAATTAATCATGTTAGAAGTGTTGTCCCTAGAATTGCATGAATTCAGATTTAGTCGAGCTCTAATGCAGATAGATACGGAAAACTTTAAAGAGAACATTTCCTCATAGACCAAAATCTACAAAAAGAATTTTGAAGCTTTTTTTAAGAGAAAAAACAATATTATCACTCTTTCGCATGGTCACCACACAAATAAATATAGCAGAAAAGGGTTTCAACTTTTTACTTACCCCGACATAAAATAATATTTGAGAAGGAACTAACTAATACAAATGGATAACGTAAAGAATATTTATATTAGAGGCGAATTCAAATTTTAACGTTTATATTTTTCATAACTATCCCAAAATAATATAATAACAAAAATATTTTTTCAGTAAATATAGTGAATTTTTTACTATATATATACAAGTCACGTGACAAAAGCTATTGGTTACTATGAACCGGGTTTACACTCTCAGTGTATTTTACCCTATTGTAACAATTTATTTTTCAGGTTATTTGCTATACTTTTATGAACGATTACGTAGAGTTATTTTATAATTAATCTAATAATATAATTTAGTTCTTTACATAATTCTATTAGGATACATGCAGTTGTGATCAGGAGCGGAGTCAGAATTTTATACAATTTGGCTCGAATGTTATATTGTGTCTAGAAATCACTTACTAATATATATAAGGTGCAATATAAGTCCAAAGTACTAAATTCCAATACAAATAAGTACAAATAGATCCTTAACAAAGCTGACGATGTTATGTTGCTATCATCGCAGAATAAAACCAAAAACAAGTTGCTCCTAAAGTTCGAGAAGCCAATAGGAAGTTTGTTATGGGGACGGATCGAGAAAAGGTAATAGATATGTTATTAGCTATGCACATCTTTTTACTATTTCAATACCAATGTTGATAATTTCTTTTTCTTTTATTTATCATATATTTGTCTTTGATGTTTGATACAAGGAAAATAGCTCCTTAACTATAGAATGCATAGAGCTGACTAATTGAGCTAGGATCCGATCCTCTATTGAGATTTCTTTATCTCAAGGAAATTGCTTCTTTTTTCCTTTTACTAAGGATAATATTCTGAAAATTACATTTTTAGAATAAAGTTGAGCATATTGTCCTTTTCCGATAGTAGAATATCAAATAAAGTATTAAAGGGTATAAAGAATAAGTTTACCTTTCAAAAATGTCAATACAATTTTGAGAACAGTTATATAACTCAATTGACCCATAGCATGTATTGTACCTCGCTTCGGAGGAAGCAGAGTTTATGAAGTAAAAGTTCGATTTGAAAGGAATAAGATTTTTCAATCTTTAATTAAAGATTTCAAATTCAAATTCAAATTCTTGATATGAAGAAGTTCCGGTTATACAGCACTTTCCTCCTAACTAATCTTACACAACAAGTATTTAAATTAATCGGGTCAAAAAAATTTGATCACCAAATAGTTAGACAAAAAAAAAAAAACAGGTTTAGCTCATAAAATGTGCAAACATACATGTATAATATGCTAGGTACTTCCCAAAATTACGATATACAATTAAAAGACAACATTAATTACAAACTAATTCTTAAATTCTAAATCCAAAACTTTATCTTTTATATAAATGTACAATACAATATTGCTAGAATACTCCTCTAAGTTAAATCTTGCTATGCTTCTTCGAAATCGAATACAATTGTTTTACCTCAGAAATATAAAAATAAGGTCTCCATACATCCTATCTTCTCACGCTTAGACCCCACTAGTGAAACTACATACATCCTACCAAGCTTACACTCTAATGATGAGATTGTGAACATCTTATCAGGCTTAGACTCCACTTGTGATCATGCGAACATCCTAACCTCCTCATACCGACTAATGCAATTAATTCTCCCCTAAATTAAACACAAATCTTAAGATCAGAAGCAAATCTCACTCTTTTCAATGATTCAAATGATGCTTCTCTTTGCATTTTCAATTGATTGTAGAAATTACCAATAAATATCTCAGCTTTATTAAACAACTCCTCCCCACTAATGTCCTCTTCCTCCTCCTCCTCATTTACTTCACTTCTATCCTCACTACTCCCAATAAAAAACAAACTTGGTGTGGAAGGACATTTTTGTAATTTCACTTCATCCTTCACAACTAATTTTGTGACCCCAACAATTTTCTCAGAAACACATTTTTCAACCAATTTAGGCACAATTTTTTGTTGCTTAATAATACTATTGGTATGAGGAGAAAGAGGAGGAGGACTATTTTTGTCATCATTTTGAGATTTGGAGAAAAAGGTAATTAGGCCAGCATCAACTCCTAATGAGATAATGAGAAGATTAACTATGAAATAAAGATAAGGAGTTCTTTGAGATGAAGATATTAGAGGAGTCATGAGTACAAGTATAGCTATAAGTAAAAGCTTTAAAATTTGGGATTTCATAATCTTGTCCATGTATTTGTGGAATGAAAAGTGTTTTTTGATGAAGAAAATGGTTGCTGGTGAGATTCAAACACGTGAACACCCTAAATACTGGCTCTCTTGGTGATGGTGTTGGAAGGATATTGGAGATGGCTTTGATTTGATATTATATAGAGGTTGACATACAAGGGGCAATGTAGGGGCCTGGCCAACTTCATATTTATAACAACAAAATAAAGAGTGAAAAAGAAAAGGCAGTCTAGGTCTTGCCTTTATCATATTCATAGCCCTATCAAGTAGGTGTTTGAAACATGTACTCCCTCCGTTTCACAAAGAGTGACCTGACTTGACTTGGCACGAAGTTTTAGAAAATAAAGAATATTTTTGAATCTTGTGGTCCTAAATTAAAGTTATATCAAATGTACTAAACTGCCCTTCAATTTTGTGGCTTTAAACATGCCACGTGGAAAGCTGAAATTAAAATGTTACCAAAAAAGGAAAGAGGTCATTCTTTTTAAAGCAAACTAAAAAGGAAAGGAGATCATTCTTTTTTAAACGGAGGGAGTATATAATTATTAAGTGATATTTGAAAAATAGTACTAGTATTTAAAATTAAGTTGAAAAATTCATATTTGGGCATGCATTTATGATTTTTTCTTGAGTCGATAAAGATTTATCTAAAACAATCTCTCTACCTATTTAGATAGAAACAAAATTTATGTACACTATATGCTTTAATATGTTTCTTTCTTGAGTCGATTAAGATTTATCGAAAACAATCTCTCTATTATTAAGATAAAAATAAAATCTACATACACGATATCTCTCTCAATACCCCACTTTTGGAATTACTCATAGAGGATTTAGATTTTGAGTATGAGGAGACAAGAGAACATGCTAGAAAGGCAAAAAAGAAACACAAGTCAATTAAAAGGTAAAAAAGAAAATATTTCAATTCTAATTGGACAACTATTGATAAGGCAATATTCCCTCTCTCTCTTTTTTTTTGGTTAGTCTCTTTTTCTCGTTAGGAGGAAAAGGTAGTGCAGTAGTTTCTTGCTTTTATTTTTTGTTCTTTTGTTTAGGTTAAGTAATTATCTTAAGCAAAGATATGTAAATGTAGTAAATTTATATTCTGCCGAAAAATCGAAACATTGAATCAAATGGAATTTTTTTGGTATTTCGATTTCGGTTATTCGATTTTCGGTATATATTTTCGCAGTTTTGATATTTCAATTTAATTTTCGATATGTAATTTGGTATTTCGATTTAACCGAAATATATTACTACATATATATTAATAGGGAAAATGCATAAGTACCCCCAACTTATGCCCGAAATCAGAGACATTTATATTATACTAAGGTCCTATTACCCTTGAACTTATTTTATAAATTATTTTCTACCCCTTTTCGACCTACGTGTCACTATCAACCAGATAGCTTGAAAAAATTGTCAACACGCGCTAGGCCCAGAAGATAGTGCCACGTAGGCCAAAAAGGGGTAAAAAATTATTTATAAAATGAATCCAAAATAATAAGACCTTAGTATAATATAAGTGTGTCTCTGAAATTTCGAGCATAAGTTGGGATACTTATGCATTTTTCCATATTAATATTAAATAATAAATATTATAGGCAAACAAAATACAAATTAGGTCACCACTGTCCACTTTTCAGCAATCAGCAGTGCACCGCGGCACTTCCCTCCCACTTCCCGCCGACCGCCGCGATCAGCTGCAGCGACCGCCGTGACCAGCAGCAGCAGCAGCAGCAGCGACCAGTCCAGGTATGGTATTTGATTATTTTTTGTTTTCTTGATTTCTATTTTATTTATTTTTTCTTTCTGATTTGTGTGAATTGTGGTTTTTTTTTTATATAAATGGCTGATCAAAATCCGAACTAACAAAAATCGAACCGAATTAACAAAATTAAACCGAACCGAAATAATTCAGTTCGATACAACAAATGCAAGAACCGAAAACCGAAATACCAAAAAAAATTCATCATAGACAATTTCTTTGTGTTTAGTGAGCGATATGTAACCGGACAATAAAGTTCTATCTTTTGGTTTTGCAAATTTCTTCTGAATTTGTGTCCATAGAGCACTGCTTCCTTTTGCTACACTTTGTTTGGATGGTTGTTATGTATTGTACGATGAATATAATGTTTGGATAGATTGTATTGTACACAATGTCACATATCTATAATTTGAAGTGCTACTATGAAAAAGCTAGAGTAAATGATAAAATTGAATTATTGAATAATAAATAAAGTCAAAATGAGAAAAAAATATTAAGGTAACGATGCGATTACATCAATAGAATTTTGAGTAACAATCAAAACAAATATTGTATTTAAACTAACAATACAATACAATGAGTAACGACCATCCAAACAAGGTGTTAATGTGGCAGGAATCATCACATAACGGGGCAACACCCCTATAATCTGTCTCCAAAAGCTAGTTCTGATGCCTTGACATGTCTACGCAAATTCTTTTTTCACATATTTGTAATGCATGTTTTAAAAAATGGAACTTGGGCTTAACTCTACCTCAAAAGTTAGTACATGAAGTGAGGATTTTAAATGAATGCAAGCTAGTCTTTGAGAGAGAGGAATTGAGCTGAAAATCGAAGTTCTCTCACATTGTTTCAAGCTCTCTTATAAATGAAGAATTAAAAAGTGAGAAAACTTCGGTTTTCAGCTCAATTCCTTTGTAAAGGTCTAAACTTTTTATATCTCAAGGACTTAATTAAACTGATTTTTTAATGACTTTTAACTTCTAATTAAGACCATAAATAAAGTTCACAATATGATTGTCATGACTTCTTAGTTTGTTTTATTGTAGAAGTCTGCTATTCTAACAAACACCAGTAGTTAAAAGTTGAGAAGGTAGCGATTTGTTTTGAATGAAGCTTCATGCTTTCATTAAGTTTTGAACGATGATTTACAAAATAAAATAAATGCTATATGCATTGTAGACTTTGTGTTTTAATCCAAACTTCCAAAGCGTTCTGTATCCTTGTATCGAATTTGTATACCACCAAGGAAACAGCCATTGTCGTGTATCTTTGGCTGCCATAACTCCATTTTCTCTTATTTCCGTGGTCTATTTCATATGGAGTAGTATGATTTAGAGAGCTTGGAAAGAAGTCAATGGTCCAGTCAGTGCGTTGCATAGGCTGCTTCAGAATGACATTGAAGTGTATTCACATATAGAGCTTGTTGAGAAAGAATCTTTTGTCTCTTGTGTGGACGCCTGATTCATTTTTTTCCATTGAACGTTGCCAAAACCTCTTCTTTTGGTTAAATATTGAGGTGTTATTGATTTGCTTACTTGGTTTTCTGATTCTGATATTATTCTAATGTATATAGTGATTTAGTGGTATTTGCTAAGTCAGCCTTCGACATCTCTCTGCTGTTACTATTCATCTTTTTTTATTTGCTCGAAAAGTAATGCTTTTTTTTTCAATCCAAATTGTATATCTTGCTAGAAGAATTTGTTCATTCAACCAAAATATATTGGATTGGATTATTAGGTTGTGTTATAATTGGAAGGGTTTTGTGTTGAGTCTTGCCAAGTTTTAATTCCATTACCTTCTGTCAAGTAGTAGTTAACAACTAACATCTCACCGTTTCAGGTTTTCTTCTCCAAACAATCTTGGTTAAGCATCGATGAGTTCTCAGACCGTTAATTCAAGTGAGGACATTTTTGACTCATCATTGAATCTAGAGGACATTCATTACAAAGAAGGCTACTCGGTAGGCTATACGGATGGCCTAAATTCTGGTAAAGATGAAGGCAAACAGGTAGGACTCAAAAAGGGGTTTGAAGTAGGCGAAGAATTGGGTTTTTACAAAGGTTGTATTGATGTATGGAATGCTGCTATCTTAGTAGATCCAACTTGTTTCTCATCCCGAGTGCAGAAAAGCATCAAACAGATGGATGAATTGCTCAATAAATACCCCTTCTCTGACCCAGA
>JAJOOR010027022.1:0-17293 GCA_036250505.1 Solanum acaule
AGGCATTTATATAGAATGACCTAGAGGTTCATTACAAAGATACAATGACAAGCCTTCCATCCAAGTTCTTCTACTCTATGAACTCCATAAAAGAGTTTCTTTTCACAAGATCAAGCACCAAGATTCCAAGATGAAAGATTTCCTCCAAGAAAGCTATTGTTCTTCCTCAGGCTAGAAAAAAGTCAAGTCTTCACCAAAGTTTTCAATCCACTAGCTACATAATAAAGTATGTAAGGCAATTCATTGTGATTAACTAAGTTCTTCCTCATGCCCGACATCTAAATTCAGTAAGTAAGAGTTAAATCTAGGGTTTTACCCAAGTTTCTATGAATTTTGAACTTAGCTTTTATTCCTTAATATGAGTTCTGATTTTTATCATTAAGATTATAGTTATCATGCATTTTTCTTCTTGATTTGTTGCTCATGCTTATTCCATCACATGAACCCTATGTAGTTAAGTATTGTTGAAAGTTTTTGCATAATTAAATCATGTTGTGACTTATGAAATTATAGTAAAGTCAAGTATTTTAAGATATATCTTGAGAAGAGTTTTAAGGGGGCATCAATGGTTCCAAATGCATTATTTCATATTCAGTAAAGCATGACTATTTTTAAAGAAAGCATAAATAGTTTCAGAAGAAGTTTTTGTCGGTAAATTAAAGATCAAATTTCCCTAAAGAGTGCATTTTGAGTACTAAATCAATACAGATATTAGGATGAGCATTATTGCATATTCTGGAAGTAGTATTGAGCACCGATTTGGGTAAGAGTTCAGACAACTCAAACTTCATAAACTGCACTGCCAACGTATAGAGGACTGTGTTGTTGCTTCGGACAATTTCTCACCCAGCCTTGTTGAGGGATTTTTAGATGGATCCATAAGTAAGTTTTGTTATCCTATATTCCGACAAGGTATAGGAAGGGTTTGGCAATGTGTGATAGATGTTGTATCATCACGAGGCTCATAGTGATGGTTGTCAGTCAGAGAAAATCCCCCAAAAAAGTGCATTACTTTAATATTTTTGCTATTATTGCATATCTCATTGTAAATATTAATGATTTCACCTCATGTTCATGCTTTACCTTCGGTCTGGTTACTTTCAATTTCTTTTCAGTTCAATTATTTATTCCATTTAATCTTATTAGATATTGCATGTAATGATATCATTTGGCGTTACACTGTTTTATGATGCAAATAGAGAATGGAATATTTGGTCCTTGTCCATCCCTTCATTTTTGTTCGGGTGAGTTTCTAGGGAAACAATAGAAACAAATGAAGATGTTTATGCACATTCAGGTCTTGCAGTGACGTTAAGTATTAAAGTAGGACTCTTGACTCCGGCATTCCTGTAAAAATAAAAGGGTAATAGGACTTAGAAAAAAAATATCTTAACAGTAACCAAAACATTGAAAACAACAATAATAGGAGTATTCATAAGATGTGTATGTACTAACTAACAACAAATACAAAGATTAATCTGAAACCATGAGCATGTATGAATTTTATAACTAATTTATTGGACAGTCTTTTAGGACATTTAACAGAAATTATACCACCAACCAAACTTTTGGCTTGGAAATTATAATGTTTAACTATATATTTGAATTATCTTAATAACTATAGAACTCTATTGCAGTACCATCTTGACAAAATAGAGTAAAAAATTTAACAAGTCCAATAATCTAGGACATTTATTGTTCTTTCTTATCTAAAATATATCACCCATCTACATATCTCTCTTTCTTTAGTCTCTATTTTGTGAGTTTTACTATTATTATTTTTTCTAAAATTTCCCCCTCCCCCCTCCCCCCTCCCGAGATAAGGCCCAA
This sequence comes from Solanum acaule, assembly GCA_036250505.1. Lineage (NCBI taxonomy): Eukaryota > Viridiplantae > Streptophyta > Magnoliopsida > Solanales > Solanaceae > Solanum > Solanum acaule. The sequence continues at coordinate 1,831 of JAJOOR010027022.1, forward strand.
AATAGTCTCTCATCTTTGGGTTAAGACTCAAAGTCATCCTTGAGTTTTCACATGGAGCACTATTAGTCCCTCATGTTTGCAATATTGGTGCACTTTTGGTCCTCCCCTAAACTTTTGCCTATTTTTTAACATTAATTTTGTCCACAATTTTATGTAAGGAATGTCTAATAGTCTTTTTATATATTTTAGTAGAAATAATAACTCTATGTGAGAGAAGGTGAGAAGAAGAACACCTTGTTCTGTTTAGTATAAATATTACTACAGCTAAACTAAGAACATCTTGACATATGACGTTGCAAGAAAAGAAAAATTTGTACTATTGCACGTGAAATCATCGTGATGAACCTCTCGACTTTACCTGCAATACGATTTCTACTAAACAAAACAAGGTACTTTCTTCTCATATTCTCTCACATGGAGTTATTATTTCTACTAAATATATAAAATGACGATTGAACATTCCATACATAAATTATGGATAAAAACAATGTTAAAAAATAGGCAAAATATAGGAGGAGGACCAAAAGTGCACCAATATTGCAAACATGAGGGACTATTAATACTCCAAGTGAAAACTCAAGGATGACTTTAAGTCTTAACCCAAAGATGAGGAACTATTTTGGGCCTTTTCTCCCCCCTCCCCCCTTCCCTCCCAAATTAGAAGTCCAATAATCTAGGATTTTGAAATTATTTATCTTTCAGTTTTGAGTAATTGGTTCTACAAAGTATTTGTGCTTTTTTGTTCTAAATTGGATGGGTTAAATTGGTTCTCCTAAGAAACTTGTCAAACTATATAGGAAACAATATGCTAGCTCGAATATTACTAGTTCTTGGAATTCTTGAGGGTAAGCTACCTTATATGCTTCCCATACTCTTTTGATTGATTCTCCTAGAAAGGTTTCCATGTATCTATACATAGTTTATATACTAAAATAAAAAATTTATAATCTCTAAATATATTATCCATCTTTCTGTTTCTTTCGTTTCTTTATAAAGATTATCTAGTTGGTTATTTATTATTTCTAGTGGACTATTATCAATTATTTTATTTGTTGCTACTATTGTTTGTACTTTAGAAATTATATCTAGTTGTTGGTTTTTCAGAAAATCAAAATTTTGTTCTATTTTTTCTAATGATTTGTTTTGTTTATTTTGCAGGTTTTCTATAGATTCTATTAGCTTTAGAAATCTGTCGTCTTTAGACTGACTATGCTCTGCTAAATTTATTATTAAATCTGTAATAGTATTTAAATGTTGATTATCACTATGTAAGATATGGTCTCCTTCTGTAAAGTTACACTTAAGTATTGATCCAAATATTAGTCTTCGATATTTCTTTTCTGAAACTGCTTCTAAGTCTAGATATTCTAGCCTCTTAATGCTCCCTATTCTTGTTTTTATGCTAAATATAAAGTTTATATATATATATGTCGCCAAGTTGTAACGAACCATTTGATTGCTTTGAGTACTAGAATTTTTTATTTCATAAAAGACTCTTTCAATAGGTTCTAAATGGGTATTTTGGACTATTCGTAACTATAGTTATATGATTAAGGGGGTAGTTTAAATAATTAATTTAGTTGGTGGTTAAGGAAAATAACATTAAAATTAGTAGGGGGTCACGTTTACCACTATTATAATTAGTCTTTAAATAGTTAGGGTAGTAAATAATATGTAGAAGAAAATAGGGGAAGAGGAGAATAACAGAAAGCAATTCGTGTGAACCAAGAACGGCTTCATTCAGGTGACTCTTTGACTCTAACCTATGTTAGTTATATTAATATATTGATTAGCGTTATATTGGGGAGTATAATGGAAATTTGAGAAAAAGGGTTGCTATTGGACGGTTGAATAGGAAGATAAGTAAAGAAGTAATGATTAGGTCATGATCAAATATATATATTTCTTCCTTTGGTATTCCTATTGTGTAGTTTAAGGTGCTGGCAGCCACTGGTTTCGTAACCACTGGTTTCGTAACCACTGGTTTCGTAACCACTGGTTTCATCGTTAGATATTATAATTCTATTATCATATTATAAATTAAGTGTTGATATATTGAAATAGGTAAATAAATATTAGGTGTATTTTATTATATTAACACCATTAAATTTATGATAATAGAAGGAATTGAGACTTATCTTAGGTTTGAACTTTAGGAAAAATAACTATAGATTTGGGTGAGCATTGAGACTAGGCTAGACATATAGTAATATGGGTGTCTATACAAGTATTTACTTATGAATAATGCATACTTGATTGATTGAAAACGTTGTGAGGCACTTAGGAAAGGAAAGGCATTGGAGAAGTAGCTTGCTTGACTTCAGTTCTTCAGTGGATGTAGGTTATGGTTTATTTTTAGTGTGATAAATAGACTCCTAATAGTGATTGATAGTCATTGAGTGATATTGTGGATTTCTCTATGTACTTGGTTGTGGTTTGGATAATCTATGTGTCGTTTGTTGTTTGCCACCTGCTAAGTGCCATAGTGGATTTATACTATTACTCATTGTATATTAGTTTCTATTTTGAGTTGGTCGATGATATCTACTCAGTACATGTTCTTGTATTGACCCATACTTGTGTTTTCTTCGTTTTCTTTTATGGAGTGCAGCAAGTGAACCATTGGCTTTGACTCGCCCTCAGCTCTAGCCAGTCTCCAGTACATCAGATTTTAGGGTGAGCTATTCCTCCTAGCTCATGTTGGATTCTCTCAGTTATGGCATGATGCCCTTAAATTTCGGACATACACTATCCTACTAATTTATTTTGATATCTTGAATACTCTTAGACTTGGTATTTTGAGAATAGATGTCCTTGATGTGGTGATTTTCAGGTTTTGGGGATAATATGCAAAACACTTTAGAGGTTTATTTTATTGGTTATTTTAATAAGTTTGTCACGACTCAAAACGAGTCATGAGTGGCACCCACACTTAACTTCCTAGGTGGGCAAACCAACGAATTCAACCCCAACATATACCAATTGTTCAACCATAGATAACAACCATAATGCAAAGCTTGTCACAATCCAAAACGAGTCATGAATGACACCAACACTTAACCTCCTAGGTGGGCAAACCAATGAATTCAATCCCAACTTATCCAATTGTTCAACCATGGATAACAACCATAATGCGGAAGCTCAAACTTATTAAAGTAACCAATAAAATAAATTTCTAAAGTCTATTGCATATTATCCCCAAAACTTGAAAGTCATCACATCAAGGACATCAATTCTCAAAATATCAAGTTTAAGAGTATTAAAGATATCAATATAAATAAGTAGGATAGTGTATGTCAAAAATTCAAGGGTATCATGCCATGACTAAGAGAATCCAACACGAGCTAAAAGGAATAGATTACCCTGAAATCTGATGTACTGGAGATTGGCTAGAGTTGAGGGCGAACCGAAGTCGATGGTTCACTTGTTGCACTCCACAAAAGAAAATGAAGAAAACACAAGTAGGGTCAGTACAAGGCAACATGTACTAAATAGATATCATCGGTCAACTCAAACTAGAAACTAATATGCACTGAGTAATAGTATAAATCCACTATTCCACTTAGCAAGTGGAAAACAACAAACAAAACGAACCAGTGACAACAACACTAAAGTAAATACATAATCAGTCAACAATATCAAGAACACACATGAGGACTCATGCCTCCACACAGAGCTCTTTGGGAATTGAGTTCTTTGCGATTGAGTACATTATGTTGTTTATATATGTTTTCCTTTAATGTTATCATGCCAGAACATGACACCTGATGCAATAACATCGTACCGGCTCGTGACACCCGATCCGATATATTGTGTCGAAACATGACACTGATCCAATAATATTGTCCCAGCACGTGGCACCCAATACAAATATATCATTAATCTATCATTTATTATCTCTATTATTCACTTCATTAAAAATATTTCACCAAGCCTTCTTTATTCAAGGCTTCACTTAAATAGAGAAGGTCAAGATTATAAATTTCACGATCTCAAGATTTCAGACCAATCACAAACAACACATAGATTATCCAAAGACACAACCAAGTATATTGATAAATTCACAATATCACTCAACGACTATCTATCACTATTAAGAGTCTATCTATCACATAGAATAAACCATATAACCTACCTCCACCGAAGAACTGAAGTCAGGCAAGTTACTTCTCCAATATCTTTCCTTTCCTCAGTGCCTCAGAACGTTTCCAATCTATCTAATATGCATAATTCGTAAGTAAACATGTGTGTAGACACCCATATTACTATATGTCTAGCCTAGACTCAAAGCTCACCCAAATCTATAGTTATTTTTCCTGAAGTTAAAGCCTAAGATAAGTCTCAATTCCCTCTATTATCATAAATTTAATGGTGTTAGTATAATACATTAATAGTATAAATCAACTATGGCACTTAGTAGGTGGAAAACAACAAACAACACGAACCAGTGACAAAAACACTAAAGTAAGTACATAATCAGTCAACAATATCAAGAACACACCTGAGAACTCATGCCTCCACACAAAGCTCTTTGGGAATTGAGTTCTTTGAGATTGAGTAAATTGTATTGTTTATATATGTTTTCCTTTAATGTTATCGTACTGGAACATGACACCCAATCCCATAGCGTCGTGCCGAATCATGGCACTCGATCCAATATATCATGTCAGAATCTGACACCCGATCCAATAATATTGTGCAGACTCGTGGCACCCATTCAAAACATATCTTTAATCTATCATTTATTATCTCCCTTTTTCACTTCATTAAAAATATTTTACCAAGCCTTCTTTATTCAAGGCATCACTTCGATAGAGAAGGTTCAAGATTATAAATCTCACGATCTCAAGATTTCTAACCAATCACAAACAACACATAGATTATCCAAACTACACAATCAAGTGCATAGAGAAATTCACAATATCACTCAATGACTATCAATCACTATTAAGAGTCTATCTATCACATAGAATAAACCATAACCTACCTCCACTGAAGAACTGAAGTCAGGAAAGCTACTTCTCCAATGCCTTTCCTTTCCTCAGTGCCTCAGAACCTTTCCAATCTATCAGTCTGCATAATTAGTAAGTAAACACGTGTGTAGACACCAATATTACTATATGTATAGTCTAGACTCAAAGCTCACCCAAATCTATAGTCATTTTTCCTAAAGTTCAAGCCTAAGGTAAGACTCAATTCCTTCCATTATCATAAATTTAATGGTGTTAGTATAATACAATACAACTAATATTAATTTACCTATCTCAATATATCAACACTTAATTTATAATATGATAATAGAATTATAATATCTAACAATGAAACCACTGGTTTCGAAACCAGTGGCTTCCAACACCTTAAACTACACAATAGGAATATCATAAGAAGAATAAGAATTTATATATATATATATATATATGCGTAATTACACAGAATCCATCCAACATATGCAAATGAACCATACCTTTCCAATGATTACTTTCAACTTTTCCTAAATTTTCATCATGACCTAATCATTTCCTTTCATTACGGTATTTTTGAACAAGTTCCTGGATAAGAAGCCTAAAGGTTTTCTTCCAATTCAATTGGCCAATAGCAACCCTTTTTCAAATTTCCATTATACTCCCCAATATAACGCTAATCAATCTATTAACTATTTAAAGACTAATTATAAAAGTAGTAAATGTGACACCGTACTAATTATAATGTTATTTTCTTTAACCATCAACTAAATTAATTATTTAAACTACCCCTTAATCATATAACTATAGTTACAAATAGTCAAAAAAACCCATGTAGAACCTATCAAAAGAGTCTTTTATGAAATAAAAAGTTCTAGTACTCAAAATGACCAAATGGTTAGTTACATTAGATACCAATTTACCCATAGTTCCTCCTCGAACGATCAAAAGGAGGCGAGGGTAAGAAAGGGTACCTAAATCGATAAAAAGTTGTGATATCCCTCATGCATATCAGCCTCACTCTCCCAAGTTATCACGCCCCGAGGCTACCCCCTGGAAGTGGACATGGGACCTAGGACTACGAGTGACCCTAAGCTAACCCTGTTGGCATAATCATAAGCATACTAAAGATAAACTGAAGCAATAAACTTGTGCGGAAGCTAAATCATGTGAAATTCTAAAATGGTGGAGAATACCCATATACTAAATCTGAATATAAGAAAACTGAGAGTTTGAATACAAATGAAAGATCAACCTCTAAGACTAAAGCTGAAACTAACTATGTCTAAAATAAAGCCTCTACTGACCTAGAAATGTTGGGACATGCCCCAGCTAGATCTAGAAAAACTGAAACTAAAGCTAAAAGCAAGAAAGATAATCATGTCACTAGTCCTTGAAGAATGAGGACTCACCACTGATGTTGCTGAACTGAAGATTAGGAACCGATCTATGCATGATCTGACTGCTAAGGACCTGAACCTACATCACGAGAAGATGTAGCGCAGAGTATGCATTAGTACTTATAAGGTATTGAGCATGTAGGATAGAATAAAGCTGAATAATAACATAACTGAACAAGCAATAAAGCAATTGTATAATCTGAACATGATAAGGATAGTGAAAGTACTGTATATGACTAAACTGAATGCAATGACCAATTTTATATCATGCTGAGACTGAATATTGAACTATACTAATAACATGGTCAATACAATAAAATCTGACTGAATTGTAAGGGAGCTATTAATAACCGACATAAAACCACATGAGCTAAATGTGGAGTCCGATGTATACCTCCATCAAGAGGACCCAATATGCCTTGCCAGAGGTATAGAGGCATGCTGGTGTGATCACTAAAATGTTGCCCACAGAGGGGACTTACAACCTATGGGGGACGTAGTTCTGGGACTTGAGGGTGACTGACCCTAGTCCACTCGGTATTAAGCTTCCCATATGATTAAGTAATTAACACTTTATAACTGAAATATTGTAATACTGGAAAGCTTAAAACACTGGCATGCATACTGAGAATGCAACATTAATATACTACTAACAATGCATTCGAAAACTGAAGCATGTTTATATATAACTGAATTTACTGACCTAGCATGTGTAATTCATGAACTAAAAGAACTACATAGCTAGGGTTCTGAGTTTGTGCATGAATCTGGGCAAAAACAATACTACAACATGATAGTATGATTTGGATCATTCTAACAGCTAAGAACCCAACAATTCTAACATTCAAGAAACCCTAGGTCTAGATATTAGTAAGGGAATCAAGATTCTGACTGAAATCTAGGGACCTAATGGGTGAAAGGAACCCATTAGTGAAATCCCACATACCTGGTGACGAATTCCATGGAGAAATCTTTAAATTTCGAGGCTGGAACTGATGGAACCTTGTTGCATCTTCTTGACCTCTTTCTTCTCTTATGCATTATTTTTCTATGTTTTGATGAATGATCTGGCTTAGGTAAGTTCTAGTTATGTTTCTAGGCTAAAAGAGATCAAAACCACATAGTTTAGGGTTTAAACAACGTAGTTTAGGGGTCCAACGCATAAGGAAAAGACCAAAAGACCCCTGACTTAAAATCTATCAGGGTCACCGACAGACGGGAACGACGGACCATTGATCGACTGACGGTCCATACTGGTCAACCATCAGTCGGGACTGGAGCTGGTTTTCTGGGGTCTGACCTACGGTCCTAGACCACGGACCGTGGCCTAACCTACGGTCCGTGGGTCCGATCGTGGGTCGACACTTAGCCAAAAATATTTAGGCTTCTGGGAGGAGGTTCGCATTTGCGAACCACGGACACACAGGATGGACCGTAGGTCCTCCTATGGTCCTTTGATGGTGCCTATGGGTGCCACCTACAACACTTGAAAACTGCAATCTGGTTTGTTCTATTAATCGGGGTATTACATTATCTCTCCCTTAGGAACATTCGTCCTCGAATGAAGACTAAATAGCTTAAATGGAGGGACAGAGCTGCAACTCCTACCATTAAACACTGGAAACTGATTTCTGACTGAACTAAGTTCCAAGAACATGCAAATACGCTTAAAATGCAAGTACAAATTGAAGGAACAAGATACTAAGACTGAAACTGCGCATGAATGACTGAAAAACTGAAGAGGAACTATTACCTCAAGCTGGAATGGAATCGAAAGGAAAGAGGTGAGGATACTTGGCCTTCATGGCTGCTTCTACTTCCCAAGTAGCTCCCTCTATGGACTAACTCCTCCATAAAACCTTGATTGAAGCGACTTCTTTATTTCTCAACCTTCGAACCTGACAATCAAGAATCTCAACTGGTACCTCTTCATAAGTGAGACTATCCTTAAAGTCGATCACACAAGCTCTCAACATGTCCTTTAAGGTCTGAATGGTACGCTCTGCCTGACCATCCGTTTGTGGATGAAATGGATTGTGCTAAAGTTAACCTGAGTACCAAGACCTTTCTAAAATGACTTCTAGAAATGAGAGGTAAACTGAGGACCTCTATCTGAGATGATAGAAAAAGGAACCCCATGCAACCTAAGTATCTCACTAATGTAAAGCTTGGCGTAGTCCTCCACCGAATTTGTAGTCTTAACAGCCAAAAAGCGTGCAGACTTAGTAACTCTGTCAATAATCACCCAAATGGAGTCATGTTGTCTGTGAGTATGAGGTAAATTTGTGATGAAGTCCATGTTGATCACTTCCCACTTCCAAGTAGGAATGATGATCTCTTGAGTCATACCTCCTGGTTTCTGATGTTCTACCTTGACTTGTTGACAATTGTCGCACTTAGCCACAAAATCAGCTATATCCCTTTTCATACTATTCCAACAAAAGACTTCCCGCATATCACGGTACATCTTAGTGGTGCCTGGATGAATAGAATATTTAGAATTATGGGCTTCTGCAAGATTCTGTTGTCTCAACTCACCCACCTTAGGAACACATAATCAACCCTGATAACGAAGTACACCATCTCCCCCTTGAGAGAAAACCTCAACTCTCTGCTGATGGACTGCACCCTTTAGTTGAAGCAATATCGAATCACTGTCTTGATTTTCCTTCATCTGCACTACCAATGAAGATTCTGACCCATTCTAAACTTTTACATCACCATCTGATATGCTCATAAGATGAACTCCTAATCGAGCAAGTCAGTGAACATCCTTTGCTAGCTCCTTTCTTTCTTCCTCAACATATGCTACACTACCCATAGATAGTCTACTAAGAGCATCTTCTACTACATTTGCCTTATCAGGATGGTAATGCACACTCATATCATAATCCTTGAGGAATTCAATCCATCTCCTATGGCAAAGATTCAAATCTTTCTGGGTGAACACATACTGAAGGCTCTTATGGTCTGTGAACACCATACAAGTAGTGTCTCCAAATCTTAAGTGCAAACACCACTGCTACAAGCTCGAGGTCATGATTTGGATAGTTCTTCTCATGCACCTTAAGTTGTCTAGAAGGATAAGCTATAACCTTACCTCGCTGCATCAACACACAACCTAAGCCGACTCTGGATGCATTACAATAGATAACATAACCATCTGAACCCTCTGGTAGAGTCAAAACAGGAGTTGTAGTCAACCTAGTTTTCAGTTCTGCGAAGTTTTTCTCACAATCATCTGACCACTGAAACTTAACCTTTTTATGTGTCAACTTAGTCAATGGAGAGGCTATGGATGAAAATCCTTCCACGAACCTTTTGTAATATCCTGTTAAACCCAAGAAACTTCTGATATCTGTAGGAGAGGTAGGTCTGGGCCATTGTTTCACTGCTTCTATTTTCTGAGAATCCACTCGGATCCCATCACTAGATACTATGTGACCAAGGAAAGCAACGGATTGCAACCAAAACTCATATTTGCTAAACTTAGCGAATAACTGGCGATCTTTGAGAGTTTGCAGAACATCCCTCAAATGATTCACATGTTCTTCCTCATTCCTAGAATACATGAGGATATCTTCAATAAAGACGATAACGAACAAGTCCAAATACTGCTTGACCACTCTATTCATCCGATCCATGAAAGCTGCAAGAGCATTGGTTAGTCCAAATGACATAACTACAAATTCATAATGACCATACCAAGTTCTGAAGGCTGTCTTCGAAATGTCACTATCTCTGATTCTAAGATGATGATAACCGGATATGAGGTCTATCTTCAAGAAATGACTAGTACCCTGAAGTTGGTCAAACAAGTCATCAATCCTGGGGATCGGATACTTATTCTTGATTGTGGCCTTGTTCAATTTCCTATAGTCAATGTACATTCTGAGAGAACCATCTTTCTTCTTCACGAACAACACGGGTGCACCCCATGGGGAAATACTGGGTCTGATGAAGCCCTTATCTAGAAGGTCTTTCAACTGCTCTTTCAATTCCTTACGCTCAGCTGGAGCCATTCTGTAAGGAGGAATAGAAATAGGCTGGGTATCTGGAAGGAGATCAATTTCGAAGTCGATTTCCCATTCGGGAGGAACTTCGAGAAGATCTTCTGGAAATACTTCTGGAAAGTCAATTAATACTGGAACTGACTCAAGATTTGGGGTTTCGGAGCTTGTATCCTTAACCCGAACTAGATGATAGAGATACCCCTTAGAAATCATCTTTCTGGCCTTAAGGTAAGAAATTAATCGTCCCATAGGCGCTAAGCTACTACCCTTCCATTCTAAGATTAGTTCGTCTGGAAACTGAAAACGAACAATCCTAAATCCATGCCTAGAATTAGATCGAAGTCTACCATTTCTAAGTCTACGAGATCTATTGTGGTGACTTTCTGGGAGACTGTGACAGGGCATTTTCTATATACCCATCTAGCTATAACTGGGTCACCGACTAGAGTAGAGACTGAGAAGGGTTCTGAGAGAGTTTCTGGACTAACATTGAATTTGACTGCTATATAAAGAGTTACAAAAGACAAAGTATCCCCTGGATCTAACAATGCATAAACATCAAGGTCAAAGACTCGTAACGTACCAATGACTACATCAGGAGAATCTTTCTGATCCTGGCGAGCCTGGAGAGCATACAACCTACTTTGGCGCTAACTGCCGCCTGTACTAGATGAGTTACCCTACTGAGTAGGGCGACCTGTTGGTGTTGCTGAAGTTGTAGACTAAGCTCTACCATTGTTACCTCATTGACCTTGCTTAGAAAGGCAATCCTTCAACCTATGACCAGACTGACCACATCCAAAACATCCTTCCTTCCCTGCAAGACACTTCCCCGGATGGTTCTTACCACACTTCGGACAAGTTGGGTAGGTTCTGGTGCCTAAAACACTACCTTGAGTCTTAGAGACTGATGCCAGACATTTCTTATCATTACGGAACTTGGAGGATGGAACACTAGCAGGTGAAGGTGTTGGAGTTGAAAACTTCTGCTGAAACTGCGAACGTTTTCCACCGCCTGACTTTTGTTGAGAATAGTCATAGTTGCTTGTCCTAGCTTTCTTATTCTCCTTGGACTGTTCCCTAAGCTTATCACCCTCAACCTGCTAAGCATGAGTTATGAGCCTATAGATGTTCATATCTTCAAGTAACATGGCATTCCTACACTCTGTTTTCACAAGATCGGATACCCCATGGCATTCCTACACTCTCTTTTGAGCCCTGGAATCAGCAACCATGTGAGGAGAATACCTGGAGAGTTGGGTGAACTTGAGTCCATACTCTTGGACCATCATAGAACACTGCCTCAAATTCATAAACTCCTGAGCGTTTGCCTCCCTCAACTCTCTTGAGAAAAACCTATCCAGAAAGGTATCACTAAAGCATTCCCAAGTGATAGGAGTTGCATTTGTACCCCTGTTCTCCTTCTACTAAGTATACCAGATATGAGCTACATCCTTAAGCTGGTAAGATGTCAACTCAACCCGATCATTTCCAATTACATGTATCACTCCAAAAATCTTCTTGACCTCATCAATGAAACATTGGGGATCCTCACCAATTTGCGATCCTAAGAACTCGGGCGGATTCATCCTAATGAAATCACGAACTCTAACTGCAGCTAACCCAACATTAGCATTTGCCGAAACTGGAGCCTGTTGTTTGTTCTAGTTGGTCACACCCTGAGCCAACAATTGGATAGCATTCTGGAATTCAGCATTTGAAATTTCCTGATCTGGGACTTGAGGAACTGCATTTGCATTCCTTCCATAAGCTCTACGATGAGGCATCATCTAAAAGTGCATAACGGATTATTAGCATGAGGAATTAGATCATACCTTACGCAGGATAAGAATAACAAAGAAATTTAAGTTTTTTCCTAAATCACTTTGTAGCCTCCTTCTCATTAGATGTGGTGCACTTCACACCCATGAAAAGGACACTACTTAGTGCGGCTTTTCAGACATCCTAGGACTCTTGAACCTAGTGCTCTGATACCAAGTTTGTCACGCCCCTAAGCTACCCCCTGGATACGGACACAGGACCTAGGATTGCGAGTGACCCCAAGCTAACCCTGCTGGCATAATCATAAGCATACTAAAGATAAACTGAAGCAATAAAACTGTGCGGAAGCTAAATCATGTGAAAATCTGAAATGATGGGGAATACCCATATACTAAATCTAATTATAAGAAAACTGAGAGTTTGGATACAAATGAAAGGTCAAACTCTAAGACTAAAGCTGAAACTAACTATGTCTGAAATAAATCCTCTACTGACCTAGAAATGTTGGGACATGCCCCAGCTAGATCTAGCAAAACTAAAACTAAAGCTAAACGCAAGAAAGATAATCATGTCACTAGTCCTCGATGAATGAGGACTCACCACTTATGTTGCTAAACTGAAGATCGGGAACCGATCTACGCATGACTAACTACTAAGGATCTGAACCTATATCAAGAGAAGATATAGCGCTGAATATGTACGTGAAAGGTACTGAGCATGTAGGATAGAATAAAGCTGAACAATAACATAACTGAAAAAGCAATAAATCAATGGTATAATTTGAACATGATAAGGATACTGAAAGTACTGTATATGACTAAACTGAATGGAATGACCAAGTTTATATCATGTTGAGACTGATTACTGAATTATACTGATAACATGGTCAATGCAATAGAATCTGACTAAACTATAAGGGAGCTACTAATAGCCGACATAAACCACATGAGCTAAATGTGGAGTCTGATGTATACGCTGATGAGTCCACAAATTAGACTCATTTAGGGATTTATTTTAATAGAAATAGAATCCTCAAATGCTTATTTAGTCAAAATATCATTTGAAAACACTTACGTTTCAGCTATTTAAAGTTTGAAGGAAAGCATAGACACTACTTCGCAAAAAGGAACAAAATGGTTGAAAAGAACGAGAAAATGAAGGCCTGAGGATCGCCAAGTCCGCTTGGCGAGTCGCCGAAGGGTCTCACTTTGTCTTGTGTTCCAGTGTGCTGAGCTTAAAGGAAAGGATCAAGTCAGCAGAACAAGGGATCAAGTAAGAAAGTGCATGTCCGAAATTTAAGGGCATCATGCCATGACCGAGAGGATCTAGCACGAGCTAGGAGGAATAGCTCACCTTGAAATCTGATGTACAGGAGACTGGCTAAAGCTAAGGGCGAGTCCAAGTCGATGGTTCACTTGCTGCACTCCACAAAACAAAATGAAGAAAACACAAGTAGGGGTTAGTACAGGGCAACATGTATTGAGTAGATATCATCAGCCAACTCAAAATAGAAACTAATATGCAATGAGTAATAGTATAAATCCACTATGGCACTTAGCAGGTGGCAAACAACAAACAACATGAACTAGTGATAACAACACTAAAGTAAGTACATAATCAATCAATAATATCAAGAACACACATGAGAACTCATGCCTCCACATAGAGCTCTTTGGGAATTGAGTTCTTTGTGATTGAGTACATTATGTTGTTTATATATGTTTTCCTTTAATGTTACCATGCCGGAACCTGACACCCGATGCAATAACATCGTGTCGGTTCATGGCATCCGATCCAATATATCGTGTCGGAACATGACACCCTATCCAATAATATTGTCCCGTCTCGTGGCACCCGATCCAAATATATCATTAATCTAACATTTATTATCTCCATTATTCACTTCATTAAAAGTATTTCATTAAGCCTTCTTTATTCAAGGAATCACTTCGATAGAGAAGGTTCAAGATTATAAATTTCACTGTCTCAAGATTTCAGACCAATCACAAACAACACATAGATTATCAAAAGACACAACCAAGTACATAGATAAATTCACAATATCACTCAACGACTATCTATCACTATTAAGAGTCTATCTATCACATAGAATAAACCATAACCTACCTCCACCGAAGAACTGAAGTCAGGCAAGCTACTTCTCCAATACCTTTCCTTTCCCCAGTGCCTCAGAACGTTCCCAATCTATCTAATATGCATAATTCGTATGTAAACATGTGTGTAGACACCCATATTACTATATGTCTAGCCTAGACTCAAAGCTCACCCAAATCTATAGTTATTTTTCCTAAAGTTCAAGCCTAAGATAAGTCTCAGTTCCTTCTATTATCATAAATTTAATGGTGTTAATATAATAAAATATACCTAATATTTATTTACCTATTTCAATATAGCAACACTTAATTTATAATATGATAATAGAATTATAATATCTAACGATGAAACCAATGGTTAACAAAACCAGTGACAGATATTTATTTACCTATTTCAATGTAGCAACACTTAATTTATAATATGATAATAGAATTATAATATCTAACGATGAAACCGGTGGTTACGAAACCAGTGGCTGCCAGCACCTTAAACTACACAATAGGAATAACAAAGGAAGAAATATATATATATATATATATATATTTCATCATTACCTAATCAGTACTTCTTTACTTATCTTCATTCAACCGGCCAATAGCAACCCTTTTTTTTTTCAAATTTCCATTATACTCCCCAATATAACTCTAATCAATCTATTAATATAACTAACATAGGTTACTGTCAAAGAGTCACCTGAATGAAGTCGTTCTCACGCGGCTTGCTTTTTATTATTCTCCTTTTCCCCTCTTTTTTTCTACAGATTATTTACTATCCTAACTATTTAAATACTGATTATAAAAGTGGTAAAAATGACCTCCGACTAAGTTTAATGTTATTTTCTTTAATCGCCAATTAAATTGATTATTTAAACTACCCCCTTAATTATATAACTATAGTTACGAATAGTCCAAAATATCCATTTAGAACCTATTGAAAGAGTCATTTATGAAATAAAAAATTCTAGTACTCAAAACGACCAAATGGATTGTTACACAAGTTAAATTTGTATGCAATTTTTATTAAATATACATTGTTTACGACATGTATACAACCACGAATATATGTATCAAAATGTTTTAAATGAAGATAATATATATTTTTATGTACACACGAATAGTTGTGTGATAATTTATGTGTACTAATAATGTATACAAATAAAAAATTATATATACATACTGCAGTTACCATAACA
>JAJOOR010027023.1:0-16736 GCA_036250505.1 Solanum acaule
CCCCCCCCCCCCCCCCAAAAAAAAAAATCAACCCTAGCTCCCTTCTATTTATACTCCTTTCATTTTTAGTATTAGGGGATTGGAAGAAAAATTGGAAAGGTTCGCATTTTCTTAAACTGAGGTATAGAGAATAGTGTCAAATAGCTAAAAAATACAAATGTAACACATTTGGAAAGGCAGAGAAGAACTCTCTTCAGTCGGAGTATCACTCTTTTATTTCGTTTGCCACTACTGCTTTCCCCAAGTTTCGTTTGGGATCGAGATTCTGCCCAGGTTTCTTGTTGTTGTTCGTATTTGAGTTTTTGTGGTGGGAAGATCGTGGTCGCTGGCTCGTTTCGTCTCATTCGCTGCCCAGTAAAAGGTATAAATCTCTCATCTTAGCCTTGCTCGTTTAATGTCTATGTTGTTATGCATCCCCTCTGTTTATGCATTTAACTGAGATTTCTCAGTCTGGATCAAAATCATGCTTGTTGTTTGGCTCGCTGAAGCATGAATAGGCACAGTTGATGTTTCTTTCCTTTTGTTTGGGCTGTCGGTTAATTTCTTTTGTTTTAGTTGGGATTCTTTGAATATTGAATCTTTTCGATTCTTAGCTCATCTTCTCGTGTTTATCCGATTGTGCTTACAAAGATTGGCTAGTTTGTTTTGATGTGTTTTGGTTCAATCTCGTTATAGTTTACTATCGTTTTCATTTCATAGTTTTGTTAGTTTTTCCCCTCTTTTTCATGTTAATCCTCGTTTGAGTTGTGTTGTCTCTTTTCGTTTGAGTCAATCTGGTTGTCTCTTTTTAAAACATTTTTAAAAGAGTTTTGAAATAGAGGAAAGCTTTGTGTTCCTCATGAATTTCTTGCCATGAGTAGGATGATTTTAGTTTGAAGTATGTGTTTTGCATTTCACTGGTTTTCGATGGATCTTTGGTCATTCAATGGTCAGTCATTTTCTGTTAGAGCCATCTGTGTGAAGTATCTTGCGTTGGCTCATCTTAATCTTGTGATGTTTATTTGTTCAAATCTATCTCAAATGTGCTTTATAGGTTGATGTTTGTCGGCTAGTATGAGCTATGTTTTCAATATAGTGTTTTCTCTATTAAGGTCAAGTTGGTAGGAAACAATCTACTGTTTTAAGAGGCATGAACTGTTTCGATTTGTCCCATCTTGTTTATTGGAAAGAGAATGAGTATCAATCATAGTGTTAACTTTTCTTAAATCAATTTTGGTCATCTTGATATTATTATTTTGGATAATGCATGAAAAGATAATGTTTCTTCTCATTGCCTTTAATTTAGATTTTCATTATAGGAATTGTCTCTTCATGCCTAGTTCTGTTAAGTTCAACTACATGATTTTAATTTTAAACTTTGAGTATTGACTACTGGACCTTCTTAATTGCTCCTTTAAAGTTGTTTTTTTTATGTTTTATTTATTTATTTTTATGTCTTACTGTATGGAATAATTACATGTTAATTTATACATTCTATGTTGATTGAATTATATACTAATTCCCTTCCCTTACTTCGCTTTGCATGTGAATTTGACTGAGTTCACTACGAATTCCTATCATTCCTCTTGCATTTTGAGAGAGCCATAAAGGCTCAAATCCTTTCTACCCGAGTCATCCAGTCATAAAAATCGACGAACAGGTCCCGAAATTGAAGGATACGCGGCAAATCAAAAAATTGGAAAGATGGGGCCGTTACTCTTAATTTCGGAAATTGTATTTTGTTATTTTAGGCCTAAGCACACTTATTTGTCATTAGTTTGTTAATTATTAGGACATGCGGAAAAATTGGGCCATAGGCCCAAGAACAATATTTTCATTATGTTAGCCCAAGAACAATATTTTCATTATGTTAGACTAAGACAGGTGCAGGTGATTTGAATGGGCCTTTAGCCCAAAGCGAGATTAGGCCCAAGTACTGATCCAGGCGAACAGTAAACCAGACTTGGACCCAATTTACCTCTTTACTTTATTATTTCATATTTGTGTATCTGTCATGATTTGTTGTTAGTCTTAAGGTTGCTACAGTTTAATTTCCCGAACGATAGCCATTCTGAACCAATTTTCTAAAAAATTAATTAAATAAGTATTCTTCCTCTTTGACCAAAAAATATAATTTTGCAAAGTATTTCACTTAGGTAATATCTCAATATTCCCCTTTTCCCCTTAAAATGGTTTTAACTTTCAAAATCGTTCATTTTCTCAATTCGAATCAAGTTAATCCACTTTTAGCCAAATAGTTAATTGCCGGATAATCGCATATTAGCGGGCATTTCAGGTGCTTTCAAACCCTTTCCGAAATGTTAATATGAACCCCGAACCCCCTTTTAATATTTTCAATCGATTTACTATTTTTATCTTTTGAAAATTAGTTTTCTTGATTTTTCTCTAAAAATTAAGTGGCGACTCTTAAAACCAGTCTAAATTCATTTTTAAATAAAATAGAATAGCGACTCTGCTGGGGACTTGAATGGTTCTAACATTAAGATTGATTTATTTGGCTATATGTTTTAACTGTCTACTTATTTTATTTATCGTATATATTGAACTGTTGCATTCATAGCATGACATATTCCGTCAAACGACAATTATTTTTGTTTTTCACTTAAATGATGATTATGCGGGCCGCAGTCGTTCGTTAACCAACTTTTCTCGGGACACCCTGACGAATGTAGTTAACTACTGGATAGTCAACGGTCATTAACTGTCTCAGCTCAAGTAGTCCGTTTGGGTCACCTATCCACTATAAACAAAGCTCACTCTTAGTCAAGACTAATGTAGAGCCAAACTCAATCTCGAAACTAAGCGCATTGACTTAAGATGACCCAACACCCAAGATGTGTTGGGCTCATTAGAAAGACCACCTTGAGACTAAAGGGCCCACGGCCTGAACGAATGTTCATACTTATGTGTTAAATTTGAAGGATGAATACGCTATTTGAAAAGTCATTGTCCCTTGGGGTTAGAAGAAGTTCTTAATATCTTTTTCCAGTCGAAGAAAGATTTTCACAAGCTGCTACCTAGAAGGGATGGACATTCGGAGATGACAAGAAGCTCAAGAGCGAATGACCTTTCATGAAAGTTTAGTTTAGGATTGTACCCCTGCGCGGGACTGATTATTGTGTATCCATTTTCCCCTATTATGTATCTCCATTCGGTTTATTCGCAAAACTTGTATAAATTTGGGTTTTCGGGCAATAGAACGTTTCAAATGACGTTATACATTCTTCAAATCGTTAGGCCTACCCTTGGCACAAAAGGGTCATATATTTGTTTAGCATGCGCAATAGTTGTTTGTGTTATAACCGCTTGTATGAATATGTTGCTTTATTTGGAGATATTCTAGTTCACTTCTCTTCAAATTGTTTTTAGAACCCCTAAGCATAAATAACAAGTCACTATCAAAAGTGCGTCCAAATACTCTTCGAGTCTTTAGTTTCCCAAAAAAAATAAAAAACTTCATTTTTCTTATCTTACCCTTATATCAGAAAAAGATTCATCGTCTCAAATTGAAAGAAATTCAAGTTGGTCGAACTACGTAGGACCTGAATTCTCCATCGTGAGATACGTAGGCAGCCTTTCAAGGCTCGATCCCCATTTTGAGAAATTCTATCTCTCTCAACTCTTGCAATGAGATTCGAATTTCATCTCAATCGAAAATCAGAAGTATGTTAATGAAAGATGCAAAAACTCTTGGCTCGACTGAAGTCAATCTTTCTGTCACTAATCCCAAAGTTAAATAGACAAATTTCTGTCTATTAGCCATTTTTTCTATATCCGTAGGCTAGTCTATCTACAAATGAAGCAACCCTTGTCTGTTTGCACCAATGTGTGATATCTTGCACTATTTATCACCTTCAGACACTAACACGTTTACCTTTTGAGTAATTTTTCTTCTGTCAGGTGCTTAGAACTGATCTGTGTTGATAAGTTAGCTGGTCATCCTTATTTCACAAGATCTAAGGCCCCCAAAGATTCCTTCCCCGATCAAAGTTTGCACAAAGGAAAGGCAGTAATGGGTAATAATAATGACGAGATTAGTTTGACTGATGTTGTCATGGCTCAGCTCGCCACCACTGATCAAAATAAATTAATTATGCAGTTGATGCAATAGATCACCGAGATGAGGGTCGAAATGCAGAGAATGCAAGATTTGCCTAATCTAGTTTTTACTTTTAATACTCCATGAGATGAGAGATATCCACTCTACTTTCCTCCTTCGAACGCGGAACAGGCTCAGAACCCTCCCTCCAATCCCGCTCAAAATCCCTCAACCATCGACCCAACCGCCCCAAATCCCCATCAGGCCTCCGTCTCTTACCAAGCTCCACCTCCTCCTCAAGGTACCACCCCCCAAACCTTTCCTTCTCATCAAAACACCAACCCACAAACTTGTCATCCCCCTCAAAATCAAAATGTTAACAATCCGCAAACCTTCCCACATCACCAAAATCAGCATACCAACCCCCATACTTTCCCCCAAAATTACCAAGCCACTCAAAATACCCAGAATCCGTCCATTGCTCCGCCATTGCCTCAAAAGACTACTTTTCAAATTCCAATTCCAAATGAACCATATGCCAACTGTTTCGAGCTTGATTACTATGAGGAACATGAGAGAGTGCGGAGGTCAAAGAAAGAGGCAGCCAAGACGAATATGAAAGAAGAGATCAGGAAAGCCATGAATGAGCTGCACTATTCTCCTGAAGTTGACGGGTTGAGTTACGAGGATCTGTGCATCCATCCGAATCTGGACCTCTCGGAAGGGTTTAAAGTGCCAAAATTTGACACTTTCGGAGGAACATGGAATCCCTTGGCGCACCTGAGGGCCTACTGTGACCAGCTCGTGGGAGTTGGAAGGAATTAAGCTTTATTAATGCGGCTCTTTAGTCGAAGTTTGAATGGAGAAGCCCTGGAATGGTTTACTTCGTATGATATAAAGTAGTGGTCTAGCTGGAATGCACTAGCTAAAGATTTCGTCAAACGGTTCGCTTACAATGTGGAGATCGTCCTGATTGTTATTCTTTGGAGAAAATTAAGCAGAAATCCATTGAAAGTTATCGTGAATATTCGTATAAATGGAGGAAAGAGGCCGCTCGAGTTCGACCTCCTATGACTAAGAAGGAGATCGTTGAAGTGTTTATACACATTCAAGAGCCAGAGTATTATGACAGGATAATATTGCTCATTGGAGCAAAATTTGCAGAGATAGTCAAGGTAGGTGAAACTATCGAAGATGAGATTAAAACTGGAAAGATCTTTTGCATTACCGCCCCAACTGAATCTTCAGGATTGTTGAAAAAGAAGAGAGATGATGTATCTTCTATTTCCTGCGCATCTGATGGAAAAGGACACCTCAGAAAATCCTCACCTTACAAAGGTTATCCTCTAGCTCCACAAAGTTCATATCCAGCTTGTTATACCCAATCAGGTTATCAAACTCCACCACCGAGTTACCAAATTCTACCTCCTAATAACCAAACTCCACCACCGAGTTACCAAATTCCACCTCCACATTACCAAAATACTCATCCATATTACCAAGCTCCATCATTTAATTGTTCAAATATCCAATCAAGTTACCAAACTCCACCCCCGCACTACCATAACACCCATCCTAACTACTGAGCTCCGCAATACCCAAATTTCCAAACGCAAGCACCAACTCACCAAAATCCTCCAAACTACCGTCAAGTACCTTCACATCCAGGAAATAATTATTATCTTCCTCGCCCAAATCTTGAGAAGAAACCTTGTAAAGTCTTCACTCCTTTGGTTGAGAGTCGAACACAACTTTTTGAGAGATTAAAATCAGCTGGTTTGATACAGACAATTGATCCAAAAAATATCAATGTCAATTCCAAGCTTTATAGACCCGATATTCATTGTGCTTACCATTCAGGAGGTGTTGGGCATATTACTGAGGATTGTATCAACTTGAAACATAAAATTCAAGACTTGATAGATCAAAAGATCGTCACTCTTCAGACTGCCACTCCTAACGTCAATAGTAACCCCATGCCGAATCATGGAGGGGTGACTATTAATATGATTGAAGTCGAAGAAGATTTGAATGTGGAGAAAGTTATAATCTCAGCGAATCTTGAAAAACTCGAGAAAGTTGTAGCCTTTCCAACCAAAAGAGAGAAATCCAAATTTGTGATCATGGCACCTCATCAAGCTTTTGCTTTAGTACCGAAGGAGGGTCAGAACATGCAGAAGATCGATCAAGCTTTTCCAAAATCATTGTCTCACTTCTATCAGTCTTTTCCAATGCAAAATGGTCTAGGGGAAGGAATAAAAAATGGGTTCAAAGAAAGTGATATTGTGCTTGAAGAGACGATCGAGACACTAACCATACTAGACAGCGAGCCAAAGGAGCAAATGCCTAACTGGACATCCACTCTACTCTTGATTCCTCACTCGTCTTGGTAGACATAAACAATTTTATATGTTATTTCTAAAAATTGGTGGTGTTTCGAATGAGGCTCGAGACCCATCATTTACTCTATTTTTGCCTCACTATGTTTTAATCTCCCTCCTAATATTTTGAAAAAAGGCAAAATGATTTATCGTCATGGCAAAAGTTTTTATTTCCTTATTTCAAATGAAAACTTTCCTTATTGCGAAAATTTACTTTACTTGCTTTATATTTATCTAACAAAATCTGTCTATGATTTCAATGAAAATATTTTTAAATCTGTCAATATCATGTCATGTCACAAGCTGAATAAACAAAATGGGGTAGATGTGGAGGAATTTAGGGACTACAATGAGAAGATTAGGGTACCCAAACACCTGGTTGAAGAGTTCAGACAATTCGAAAGTCACGATAAGCCGAATTCAGAAGAGATCAGAATAGTGAATCAGGAAAATGATTAACGCATCAAAGAAATCAAAATTGGTGCCTATCTGACAAAAACGCAAGAAAGAGAACTCATCAGTTTGTTTGGAGAACACATCGATATATTTGTTTGATTTGAGCATGAACATTGGATCTCACAAGTCATCAATCTACTTAAATGTTGTAAAATGATACCATGTTCGAAGACTCAATTTCTAACTTTTCCTTGTAATCGCTTTTATTTACTTATAATCGTTTATGTTTAGAATTTATACTTTTGTAATGAACTACGTATGACCTGAATTCTCAAGACTGAGATGCGTAGGCGGCCTATATCGGCCTCGATCTCCCTTTTATCCCTTTTTAGTGTTTCCTTTTGTACTTGAACTACGTTCGACCTGAAATCTCAAGAACGAGATACGTAGGCGGCCTAGGTCGGCCTCGATCGTTTCCTCATTTAATTTCCTATTTTTGTTAATCCTCGAGAGGGGAACTACGTTTGACCTGATTCCTGCCTCAACGGGATGTGTAAGCGCTACAACGGCTCGATCATATCTCCCGTAAGAGTTCTATTTTCCTTTACAATAGAAACTGGGACATAATTTTTTTAGAGGGACTCAAAAATTCTCGAGAAGAGGATCTCTCCAATAAGTCTAGACTGAAGATACATTGAGAGTTATAACTTGGACAGAATTTTTGAGAGGGTCTAAAAAATTCTACAAGTCATATATCAACAGTTTGAGATACTCTAAGACATCTAACTGGGACAAAAAATTTTAGGGACTCAAAAATTTCTTCAAGCATCACTAGAAGTTTATGGTCAATTTTGAATATTTCGAGCATGATTTGAAGTTTAAAACTAACTTCAAATGATCTCTGGCATCGTTAAAGTTCATAGTTAACTTCAGCAATCTCCGACACCTTTGAATTTCAGAGTCAACTACAAAACTTCCCGATTATAGTAGATTTTGAGAGAACCATGTCAGAAATTTTCCAAGCTTTAAGGATTTTTGAATTCTCCAAAACAATCTATCGGACACACCAAAGTTTTGAACCAAGGATGTTCATTTAAGCTTGACGTGACATGACACTTGGCAATGACCCTTTTCAATTACAGCTTTTAGAAAACCTTTTTCTTAAAGATTTTATCGATATGTTTCATATATTTTTTTTATAAAATGTTTTGTCTTGTCTATCGAGAAGCAAGAGATCAGAGCGATCAACTGAAGATAGTAAGACAAGGAGCAAGCGATTGAAGAAGTCAACACAAATCAGTTTGTTTTAAAAAATTAACAATTTTTCTGTGGATGCAGGTCTATAAGATTGCCTTAAGTTCATCATATTTCTCCATTAAACGAATATGATGAAGTCAAAAGGGCGAGGAGCTCCCCAAAATTGATAACTTTTATGTGGATGTAAGAAAATCATTTAGGTTTTTCAGAAGAAAAGGAAAGAGTTTAGAATATGAGCAACAACACATCGTTTAAATTCCCAGCAAAGCATAAGTCACAACAAAAACAAAGTGTTTAAAATGGGAACAAGTGAAAGCATTACTCTCAACATATACAAGCATCTTCAATGACACGAGATTACACTTTCCAGCATCAAGAACGTTTGAAGACTATTCACGAATCTCGTTGATATCAAACACGGTAATGTGAACTACCATGAGGGACATCGTCTTTACTGCCCGGATGGACATTCCTAGAATATTACCAAATGAGATAATACCATCACCCAGAGGGACATTATTCATTCTATCAATGGAATATCCTCATTCTACCAACGGATCTTCACTTTTATTAACATTATCCTACCGAAGGATCTTCATTATCATTATCCTACCAATGGATCATCGACATTATCCTACTAATTAATCTTCATTATCCTACCAAAGGATCATCGACATTATCCTACCAATGGATCATCATTATCCTACCAATGGATCATCGATATTATCCTACCAATGGATCAACATTATCCTGCCCATGGATCATCAACATTATCTTACCAATGGATCAACATTATCCTACCAATGGACCTTCATCAGTATCATTCTATCAATAGATTATTGTCAATCATCCTATCGATGGAGCATCATCATCATCCTATCGATGGAGCATCATCATCATCCTATCGATGGAGTAACATCGTCATTCTATTAATGAGGAATCATAATCCTATCAATGGAGCAGCATCATCATCATCCTATCGATGGAGTAGCATCATCATCCTATCATTATCGCTATCCTATCAATGAGGAATCATTATCCTATTAATGGAGCATCAACATTATCATCCTATCGATGGAGCATCATCATTATCATATCGATGGAGTAGCATCATCGTCCTATCATTATCATCATCCTATCAATGGAGCAACATCGTCCTATCATTATCGTCATCCTATCAATGAAGTATCATCATCATCCTATCGATGGAACAACATCATCATCCTATCGATGTAGTAGCATCAACATCATCATCCTATCGATGGAGCAACATCATCATCATATCATTATCATCATCCTATCGATGGAGCAACATCATCGTCATATCATTATCGTCATCCTATTAATGAAGAATCATTATCCTACCAATGGAGCATCAGCATCATCATCCTATCGATGGATCATCATCATCATCATCATCATCATCATCTTATCATGTAGAAAAATTATCCTACCAATCGATCGACATCATCCTACCAATGGACTATCGTCATCTCACCCATGAAGAATCATCATCATTATTTTTATTTGCAAGAACGTCATTAAGATATCCATCAACATATTATATCAGTCTATATTTTATTACTTCGATGTCAAAGGAAGAGTACATTGAAGATTATATTACAAATATGAAATATGAGCTTTATTTGCTTTACGTCAGAATGGAAGAAGCTGACGTCAAATGTTCAAGGAGAGCAATTAAGTGTCAACCGGTAAAAGACATCTCCCCATTTGAATTACATTTTTTATGCTAATGAGTTTTATCTCAGTCTTTGTCGAGAGCATCCAAGAGGATGAATTCTCAAGTCAAACCACAGGTGCGGACGACATAAAAAAGGATGCAGCACAACGTGAAACTTTTTCTTAGCAACGAACTGGGACAAGACAGAGGGAGAGATTTTTGAATTGGAAAATTTAGAGTAAAAAAGGGAGTTGGGAAATTTCTTGCGAAGGCAGAGGGAAAAATTGTTAAAGGTTAGGAAGAATTCTCAGAGAAAAGAATTCCGAAACTACAAAAATCTCCCTAGGGGTACATCAAAAATACTTGTTTCTTTCTTTCTCTGTTTGTAAGTCGTCGGAGAAGAAAGAGTTGTTGATTTTTGAGGTCGTGGAAGCTCGCTCTAAGCTCGTAAGCTCATTTCGCTACCTCGAGAAAGGAAATCCACCCGAGTCCATATGGACTTCTTCCTTCTCCCTTGCAGCCATAAAGGCTCAAATTCCTTTATCGAGTCAACCGGCCATTGAAAATCGACGAACAGGTCCCGAAATTGAAAGAAGCAATAGATCGAGAAGTTGAAACGATTGGGCCAAATGCCCACTTTTAATTCAAATTGTATTTTGTTACTTTTGGGCCTAAGCCCACTTATCTATTATCTTGCTAGAATTTAGGACAGGTGAAAAATTGGGCCGCAGGCCCAAAACAAAAATGGGCCCAAATATTGGCTCAGGCAGACAGGAAAACCAAATTTGGGCCCAAATCTCTTTCCCTCTTCATTTTGGTTATGTTTGTTTACTTGTTAATATTTGTTGTTAATCTTAAGGTCAAAAAAATTCAAATTCCCGAAAGACACCCATTTTAACTTAACAATTTAACTAAATCGGTCTTTTAAATAAACTTAAAGAATAATTTTGCAAATTATCTCACTTATATAGTATTCCCGTATTTCCCTCCTTTTCCCTTTTAAAACGGTTCTAACTATAAAAATTGTTCAATTCAAATTAAGTCAAACGAATTTAGCCAAATAGTTAATTGTTGGATAATCGCGTATTAGCGGGCATTTCGGGTGCTTTCAAATCCTTCCCGAAATGCTAATATGAATCCCGGACCCCTTTTTAAGTTTTCATTAGATTTCTGTTTTAGTATTTTGAAAACAATAGTTTTCTTGATTTTTCTTAAAAATTAAGTGGCGACTCTTAAAACCAATCAAATTATTATTTTTAAATAAAACATACACGCTATGTTGTAATAGTATAAATCTTCGTACCCAGATAGTATCTTGAAATATATAGACTCAAAATTGGGTTAATTTGTTCTAGATACACTCTATCTAAGTAGATTCACATGTATCTAGGATACATATACTAATTTTGTGCCCTCGCCTCCCTCCTATCTTGCTTGTCACTCTCTTATCTCACTCGCATATCCAATATGCGAGATACATGCTAATTACACTAGATTTTTGTTAGTGTTATTGAAACAACATCATTGTTTGTCATATTTGATTTGAAAATCTTCTCAAATAAATTAAAAAACAGAAGGGCTAGCCCGCCCCAGCCCTTGGCCCTTCTAGGGTTGGGTTGGATTGAGCATTTTCAGGCCCTACCGAATGAAGGGCCGGCCCGCCCTAGCCCTTCAAATTCCTTGGCCCTTGAGGCTTGGGCCCGATGGGGCTGGACCGACCCTTTTTGACAGCTCTATTCAATAATACTAAAGCAACAAACACACCATTAAAGTAACATGAGACAATCACCATACTAGTTATTTGAAAGTTATGCTACAGGAGTAAAACGGTAAAAAGAACTAATTAATTTTTTTATTTTAAAAAACACGAAAGTTTAAAATATATAGGAGCACTTTCAAGTAGTACTGCAAGCCAAGCAATAACACATTACTTTCTTAAGTGCAAGTTAATTATATGAAATTGAGTTGGATATGTCCAAATCACAATATTTCTTTGTTAGAGTAGTCTAAAATATAGGGTATTTAACTTAGTTAAATCTGACCAATTATGGTTGGATGGATGGAGAAATAAAAGAGATTAAATTCCACTAGTCAAATTCTTATAATCAAAAATAATTTAAAACTAAAATTATTTTGTATGTGTTGGTAATTGTCTTAAATTGCTTTAATAATGTTGAAGAAGAGAGTGAGAATAACGATGAAGACAAATAGTAAAAAAAAATATCCTAAACAAGTTTCATATAATTAATTTAAAGTCTAACTTACCTTATAATACTCTTTTTGTTATTTTTATTTAAACATTAATAATAAACTCTCTCTGTTCATTTTAACTTATCACTGTTTAACTTACACACATATTAAGAAAATAGTACTCTCTCTGTCCATAATAACTTGTCCACTTTTAAATTGACACACTTATTAAAAAATTAATTATTGACATAGTGAGTTTAACATTTTACCCCTATTAATTATGAAGTGCATGAATTAAAAACTTAAGATTTTCAAGTAGTTCTATCTTTTTCAAAGTAATTAATTGAGGGTATAATAGGTAAAAATATTTTGTCCTTTCTTGATTTGTCTAAATGGACAAATAATTAGGGACAACTAAAAAAGAAAAAATGGACAAGTAATTAGGGACATGGGGAGTAATTGATATAGGTATTTTACCATACTATTAAATGATGTTTAGTATTACTAGATCTCAAAAAATGATTTGGAGAATAGTATTTAATGCTAAGGTTAAAACATGAAGAAAAAAAAACAGTCTTTCCTTGATATGTCAAAAGTAACAAGTAAAACTGAAAATCTATTTTAGGACTAAGTAACAAGTAAAAATGAACAAAGAAAGTATAAAAATACTTTACAATATTTCTAGAAATAAACTGATAGTACTACCTCCGTCCACTTTTAATTGTTATAGTTTTCCTTTTTAGAGTCAAACTATAAAAACTTTGACTAACATTTTGTGATGTATTTTTTCTCATATTGATATGCAAAAAATTGTAATTTACAGTACTTTTCGTATAGTTTTTGAATATTTAATTTTTTTATTTAAAATATCGAATTAATGTAATCTAATTTAACTTTGAAAATTAGTCAAACTGACTTTCGAAAAGTATAACATGACAAATAAAAATGGACATAGAGAATATAATTTTGTTGTCCACTATCAATGAATATTAATTAATAACATTTCTAAAAATAAACTGACCATATAATTTTATTGTCAATTGTCAATAAATACTAGTTAATCTAATCATTTAATACCCAATTGACTTGAGAGACAGAGTGAGTAGTGAGAGTGTATTTCTATTCAGTTTTCTTTGAAAACAACATCTAATTGAAGAAGAAGAAGAAGAAGCCAACATGCTGAGATTAGCTTCAAGGTCAGTTCTGTCTCTTCACTCTCATCAATCCTTCTAACAACATATAAAAGCTAAATCCGGAATAAGTATAATCTTATTATATGTATACGAAAGCAATGATTCAGTTCATGAATTTGCAGAATTCAATCTAAATCAGCCTCTATTTTGAAATCTGAATACAGCTAGTTAGATGTGGGAAAAAATAATAATATTCTGATTGATAACAATCGAATTAAGTAGCGTTTAATCATAAATTTTAAATATCATGACGTATTCGGTTTTGTTTTTATTTTCTCTCGTATTCTGCACCTTATCTTTACAACTCATTTTTTTTTTTTTTCTGTTTAATTTTGAACCAATTAACAGGGGGGGCATCAAATCCAGGGCCCTGCTTCGAACTTTCAATAAAGACTTCTCTACTCACGTTGAGAGGTGTGTTTTCTCTCTCACATACACATATGTTCTGTTTTATGTAGCACAGTTTAAATTACGAAGATTAAGTTATTTAATTTATGTTGTAAATTTAGATGTAAAATTTTGATATGATCTAGCTAGCCAATGAGAACTAGACATCAAGGCGCCGCGATTGCTAACCGTCGCATCTTTCCTTATGTTTATGCTATTTCTATGTGAAGGTTTCACTTTGCTCTTTGTTAAAAATATGAAACGACTTTATTAGAAAGTGATTTT
The DNA here is from genome assembly GCA_036250505.1 of Solanum acaule. Lineage (NCBI taxonomy): Eukaryota > Viridiplantae > Streptophyta > Magnoliopsida > Solanales > Solanaceae > Solanum > Solanum acaule. Next base: position 13,810 of record JAJOOR010027023.1, read on the forward strand.
TTTTTTTTGAATTTTCATCCATCGATATCTATATTGAGATTCGATTAAATTCAAATTCGTGCCGAAAAGTCTTACAGTAAAATGCTCCCTATTAGAAAGAGAAGTAAGAATACATCAACTCTCTTGGATATTTCAAAGTAAAAATTCATATATTTTTAAATTATATAAAAATATTATTATATATTATAATAACAATTATAAAATTTAAAATATTTAATTAAAATATAAAGAATTATAATTATTTTTTCTTTGATGTTTTTAATAATAATTGTAACACCTTTTGAGAGTGAGGATTATTCTTAAATGTCACATGACCGTTGATATATCTTCTTGAGCACATGTATTCTTTTATTTATTCGCATAGACAACATTGCATGTCAGGTATCATAGTTTGAGTGGTAAAAGACAAGGAGCACCATATTTTATTTTATTTTATCAGATACTTGAGGAATATATAAAGTTTATAGATTTCCATTAAGATGCGCATAACTTTTCATAAATATCGTTCATAATTTCAAAAAAACATAGTGATAATCCGCATATTTACAAAATATAGTAATAATTTATTTCAAAATATAACACGTAAGTGAAATATTATCTCTTTATATAAATACATTTTACGATAGTCACCCAAATCAGCTTGAATTTTAGGAAATACACTTGTATCATTATCAGAATCGGATCGTACTTAGAAATATCCGAAATCGGTTCGGTGGGCTTGTTAGTAGCTATGATAATTTGTATGCCTACCTGAAAATGTTGCTATCTAAAACTCCGCGCTGGAAAATCCAAGATGAGAACAGCAATTGCGTATTTAGTAGTGTTTTTTTTTTTAGTTTCATCAAGGTCTTGGATTCAAGCCTCGAAATTAAAAGTCTTGCTTGAAAGTGTTTTTCTTTTTAATAGATCTTGCATGTCTCAAAATCAAATTAATCAAGAAATTCAAGACTGATACCGAAATTAAATTAATTTTTTTTTGGATCAACCAAAATTTTGGGGCCTAAAACTTCCTTTTTTAATGACTTGACCCTCTGACCGGCCCTGAATACTCTGAATACAAAATTTGAAAGTAAGTTTATTTTGTGAATGCAAGGAAACTAGAAGGCAAGGTGGCGCTGATCACCGGAGCAGCAAGTGGAATCGGAAAAGAAACCGCCGCGAAATTCATCAACAATGGTGCCAAAGTTGTTATAGCGGATGTACAAAATCAGCTCGGTCAAGAAACTGCCTCCGAGCTCGGACCAAACGCCTCCTTTGTGGTCTGCGATGTCACAAAAGAATCCGACGTCTCCAATGTCGTGGATTTCACCGTCTCCAGCCACGGACAACTCGACATTATGTACAACAATGCAGGTATTCAGAGGCGAATTCAACATACAGAGTAACTCATACTATTTCTGTTTCAATTTATTTGTCAGATTTTAACTTGAAACATAGTTGTCTTAAACATGTTTGTGCACAGAATTCAAAAAAAAAAAATTAAAATTTTGTACCCCTCTCTGCACGTAGGTATTGCATGTCGTACTCCACGGACCATAGCCGATCTTGACATCGATGCATTTGATCGGGCCATGGCTATCAACGTCCGTGGGGTGATAGCAGGAATTAAGCACGCAGCTCGGGTGATGATCCCACGGAAAACCGGTTCCATATTGTGCACAGCTAGTGTCACGGGGGTGATAGGAGGTCTAGCGCAGCCCACATATTCAACAACCAAATCCTGTGTGATCGGAATCATGAGATCCGTAACAGCAGAATTAAGTGAGCACGGAATCAGAATCAATTGTGTATCGCCCTTTGCAATTCCAACCCCGTTCTATATGGATGAGATAAAATTGCACTACCCGGAATTGGAACCTGAAGTTCTTGTTAAAATGTTGCATCTCACGAGTGAGTTGAAAGGAGCCTACTGTGAGCCAATTGATGTGGCTAATGCTGCTCTGTTTTTGGCTAGTGATGATGCCAAGTATGTTAGTGGCCATAACTTGGTGATAGATGGAGGTTTCACCTCTTATAAGAGTTTAAACTTCCCCATGCCTGATCAAGTATAGTACTCCTACCGTTTCAATTTAAATGTCTTAATTTGACTGAACACAAAGTATAAAAAAACACAAGAATACTTTTAAATTAATAATGTGTGTAATCCTTTAATTTTGTGGTGTTAAAGTTGTTACATTAGATGTTGGAATTTAAAAACTTACTAAATATAGAAAAATTATTACTCTTTATACATCATCCATAGTTTATCATTGGTTCGATTTGAGTTTTGAATTTTAGCTTACTGACCTCCAATTTATTTATATGATATAAAGAGGTCTTCAGAGGGAACGACGCAGATTACCTTGTCCTTTTTTCCATTATTCACACATGAGTGATGGTCAAGGGCGGTTCAACATAATTCGAGGTCTAAACCGAAATTTTAATTAGAGGCCTAAAAGTTAAATAAATTTTATATGTATCTATTTATTTTTCTAAATTTTTAGATGTAAATTATTCCTTAATATCTTTTTTATAAATGATTTTTTCAAATACTTAATTATTATTTTTAAGCAAGACTTTATCAATTCAACATTGAAAAACATCATTTTATTGAGACAATTATTATATGAATCAATAATATAGTTCTATAAGTAATAAGTTGATAAATTTTAAATAAAGATAAGAGTTAGAATCATAGAATCTGATTCAAAAAGTTGATAACTTGGTATACCTTACTTTAATATGAAAAGTTACGAAGAAATAAAAGAATATTTGTAATATAATTTGTTCAACACTTTTTGGCTATTGATTCATATTTTTGGCAGAATATTACTCTAACTATCAAAGATTTGAAGAAATAGAGTGTAGAAGGAGTTAAAAAGGATAAATAAGGTGAGTGTTGGTGAAGGATATATATATATATATATATATATATATATATATATATA
>JAJOOR010027025.1:0-20035 GCA_036250505.1 Solanum acaule
GGTGTTGAGTGGGTGATTTGGGTAACGAAGAACTATGAAAGTTCTTAAGTGTTTCCAATCATAAGAACTACTATATATTGAAACTTTTAAAAAAAGGTTGTATATATGCTTGTCTTATTAATGTTGTGGTTAAGGTTTATTTGCTAATTATTAATTAACTTTTGATCCACTTGTTGCTAATCTATGTCCACTACTTTATTAGAGATTAATTTTTCATTTATTATATTTACTATATTATACTATTAATAAAACATAAGAAAATTGACTAGTAACATTTTTGTATCGAAAAAGTGATTCCAAATCTCATAGGTAGCATCTTGCAACCGCAAACTTGCATTTTCTTCAATTAATTATATAATTAGAGTCTATACCCCACCTAATTAAGATTACTATTTTTATTCCATTATTGTTGATTAATTTATTATTAGACGCCTCTTTGGTGCAATAGCAACTCCACAGTTTGGATAAGTACTAACAAGAGAAAAAAAACAATAAATTAACCAAAGAATATATATTAAGGTTTCATGCAATTTTTAAAAGAGTTTAAATTTTATATACTGATAGTATATAATTATCGGGTTAATTTATAAATGATCACTTAATTAGTATCATTTTACAATAATAAAATTATTAAATAATTTGTTTTAACGATAAAATCTCTTATTATATTTAAGTGGTATGAAAGTTACTAAACTATTTAAACCTAAGTATCATAAAAGTCATCACAAGGAACTAACATCGACATTTAATATGATACTTAGACAAAGTTGAATGACGTTTTAATTATCAAAATATATATTATTGTATTATTTATGTAATATTTAAGGAAAATTTAGTGTGATTTCAGTGAATTTTTGTAATATTTAGATAAAATTAAGTGTTTTTTTTTATAAAAAGTAATTAATTTAGTAATTGTGGTCAATAAAATAAAAGTTGATCTCATCCATGAAATTACCCTAATTTTAAACACTTTGAGGTGAAGTTGATCTGCAATAAAAGGTAACACTTCGTAACAAGTATGATATATAATTTTAAAAAATAATTTATATATAACCAGTTAAATTGCAATATTAATAGTGTGATATATAGTTAAATCATTTGTATGTATGTAAATTAACAAAACGTATTAATCATCATCTTTCATTTCATTCACTAGTTTAGTATTTCCTCCTATATAGAAGCTTTTCAAAGGATGCTTCATTTCCAGCTCTTTTTGTTCGATAGCGCTAATATCTAATTAATACTCCGTCCTATTTTAGTTGACCATCTTACTAAAAGTAGTTGCCCCGTATTAGTTGTCCCCCTTACTAAATTAAGAAAACATTAATTAAAATTTTCTATATTACCCTTTCAATTAATTATTTTTGAAAGTGTTCAGTAAAATTTCCAAGAGGTTTATTAAGGGGTGAATTAGTAAAATTATATTCTTATTTATAATATCTTAATATGCGTGTAAAAAGGAAAATGATCTACTAATATGAGACGGAGGGAGTATCATGATTAATGTTAAACGTGTACGACTGTGTGATTTAGAGTTAGGTTTTATTGTGTTCAATTCTTGTTACTGGTCTAATCCTCCTAGAATTAACAATTAACATCCATTATCAAACTTTCATTAATTAATTAATTAATTAATTTTAAAAATGTACCATTTCAAGGAATCTTCTGTCTTTTTCCTTGATTAAGAAAAGAAATTGTACATGCTAAAATTAGTGGCTAAGTATAGAATAAAATGGTTATTGAGAATTTGCTTTTAATTGGTGAAAACGTGTAATTAATTCACATAGTAAGAAAGAAATAAAAAAAAATATACTTGGTGATTTAGGATAATTATAGACTTACGTGAATTAGTTGAGAACTTGAGTCAATTTGATCAAAAAGTAACTTTTTAAAAATCATCTCGTTTCAGAATTTACGATTTGATTAACTCAGATTTAAATTTATGACACAAAAGAAATTAATTTGAATTTGGTACAAAATTAATTTATTTGATGATAAGATATGAGAATAAAGACAACTTTCACTATTAGAGTCAAAGCTTTGATAATTGCAGCATAAAAAAAACAAATAATTTTCTAATCCAAATGCACCAAATTAAATTTTATAAGCTAAAGTTTTTGTGCAAATTATATCAAATCCATTGAAGTGATTGATGTTATCTGGATCATAGCATTACCAAAGTTGAACAAAAAACATTTTTTTTAATTGATGTAATAAAAAAGCAACGAGACACTTGTTATAAAGCATCCAAACAAACCAAATTCCACAAAAAAGGGTGTTGAAAATTGTTAAAAGTTTATTCAAAAGATATTTCTTTTGTTCCAATTTGTTTATCTATTTTTAATTTGATACAAAATTTTAAAAGATAAAAAAATTCTTAAATCTTATGATCTTAAACTAATTACAGATATATAGAATGTACTAAAATATTTTATAATCTTGTGATATTAAATATGTCACGTGAAAAGTTAGAATTAAAGAGTTGTCACTCCTGAAAACATTGACATTTGCCATCACAAATCAATGAGAAATTTTCTACTGCAAAACATAATTTTCCCATCGAACCAGCTTTAAAAAAACGCATAATGGGAAACAGATTCTCACTAAAATATTGAGAAGCTTCTTAATTTTTATGTGAAAAATCACTATTTTTTAACATATCCAATCAAATTAAATTACATAGAAATAGCTATTAAACATTTGTTAGTGGGAATTTTCAATGAAAAATATCTTTTTTAAGTAGTGCACAAAAGAGAAAAGAGACATTCTTTCTAAAACGAATTAAAATGAAAAGTAAGACAGACAAATTAAAATAGATCGTATATTATATTTTAATATTTGTTATGATATCTGTTTGTCTCACGTTGATTAGTTTGGAACTAGTAGAACTTAACTGTGACGTTTTTATAACTAATTATTATTATATAATTAAGAAGATAAGTTCATGATAATATTTAACAGTCACTTTTTAATTTAAAGAATAATGCATTTAGTGAGTGTATTTTTTTCCTTTTAATATAGATGTGTACTTTATAGTTGGGAAATCATGAAAAACGTACAGATGTTTGAGTCAATTTGTTTATTAATTCTTTTAAAAAAAAGAAGAAGATAAATATGAGAAATGAAAGTATTTTTCTATAGTAACAAATATTAGAAAACAAAATGATTAGTAGGTTTAAGGAATAATATATTTTTAAAAAAGAATTATATATATCTTTTAAAAGACATTTTTTTTAAATATATTACAACATGCCATTAACACCAATTGTTTTAACCCCCATAGAGAAAAAAAAAAGTGCTATTGTACTCTAATTACAATATTCCTATCATTCGGGGAAGCACTCCCTACTAAGGATTTTTTTCATATTCAGGATCCTATGCAACACGAGTTCAAAATAGTTAAGCTTTAATGTGGATACTGAACACCGAATGAAAAATAAAAAAGAATTCCTATCACTAGAACACTTTAACCTAATTCAAAAAGATGTAATGGATGACAAAACATAGGAAAGAAAAAGAAGAGGACAACTTTGAAGGATAAAGGACACAAAATGACAATACATGTAGTACCCCTTCCTTCTTTAATATTCTTTTTCTAGCAATGAATTTATCAATTATTGCTTTTGTTTAGGAATCAATCAAACAATAAGGGAACAAAGAAATTAAAGAAGAAGAAGAAGAAGAAGGATTTAGACTTTGAAGAGCAAAAGGATGACCAACTTGTTACAACTATGCAAGGAGGGAGAGTCAACGATGTACAGAAGCGGATTCAAGATTTAAATTTGATAAATTGTGTGGTGATTTAAGTTCATGATGATGCGTATTGTCCACTTTGGGTTTAACATTGCACAAATTTGTATTTTAAGGTTATGTTATATATATCGAGCTTAAAGAATACCTATATCATGAAAACTTGAGTTATACCTCACTTTCCTCTCTCATTTTTTATGTGAAATTCGCCTAAGATGTAAGTGAGTAATTTGAATCTAATACTGTTAATAAGAATTATATATTTATGGATATCATTACTAAAATAGTTTAGAATTTCTGTTACACATCAAATATTTGATTATTGGAAATATTTTCGATGGATTTTCCGATAGAAACTATCAAAGAAAATTTCCATTTTTAGTAGTGATAGTAAATCTATCACGTATATCAAAAATTTCCACATGCAACTCTTTTTTTTCATCTAATATTCAATACTCATATTGAAAATTAACAAAATTTGAATTCACACCAAAAAATTTCACATAAAAACAACACTCCCTTACGTCGCTTATGAATTTAAAACATATATACTTAGACAAAATATTCATACCTTAGTCCTTATTAGATAATACAAATCTCAAATTTATAAATTTAAAATTCTGATTTCTCCCGATAAATAAGTCCCATAGGAAATAAACTAGTTATATAGCTTTTGTTTGACCAACATGTGTCTCCACTTTCTCATATCCACTCAAATAACTTCAACAGATTTTTCTCTTTATAATTTTTATATTCTATCATCACAAAATGTCATAAATGAACTCTGATTGGGTAAAATAGGATAAGATCGTCATATTTTTCTATATTCCAATCATCAACTTTATTTATTTTTTATATTTTAATAGCTAATCATGTCCTTACAATTTCCATTCAATTTGTACTTGATATTCACTAATTATATATTGCAGTATTAAAATATTTATTATTTGTAGAGTTTGATTTGATTGTTTTATTTAGTGGTGTTTTATGCGTTTAGAATAATACCTTACTTTAATTATATTCGTCCGTATGTTAACCTTGCTTACGTACTCTTAATTCACTTCTATTTGGATAATTAATTTATTAATTTGTTCTTAAAACACCTAACTAAATGTTGATAATGTTAATTAATTTATGACCAGAGAAACTATGTACAAATGTTTTTCTAGATACTATCAAATTATTAATCTTGGTCTTCATGGTGGACAAGATGAGATAAGTGAGGTTGGGATGATTCAGATATGAACAGATTACAGATGCATAGATGTTCTCGTAAGGAGGTGTGAGAAGTTAGCTATGGTGAATCGTCTGAGGAGAGGTAGAGGTAACTTGAAGAAGTATCGAGAGACATGATTTGACAAGACATTATGACACATAGCTATATATCGAGGACATGACAATGCCTAGAAAAATATGGATAGTCGATAGTTCGGATGGAAGGTTAGTACGTAGGTAGAGTGTTGTCTAGTTTAATTTTCTTTATCAGTAATATTATTATTACTCTCCTATTATCTTGTTCTTTTATTATTTATTTGTTTTTTCTTCTTTTTTAATTATCGTATTATTCGTTATTGTTTTCTCTACTATTTTTATTATGACTACTTCTCTCATGTATTTTCGTTTTATACCTGATTTGATATGTTTAATTACTTGACCCGGAGATCTGTAGGAAACAATCTGTATTTTTATAAGATAGAATAAAATTACATACACATTAGTTCATTTATGAAATTAATATTGATTATGTCGTTATTATTATTGTGTTATGTGTCAATAGTTTTGGTCACTTATCTTTTATTTTAAAAGTATAGATGACATCGCCAAATTGATAATGATATTTTGTTGATAAAAATATGCTACAATTCACACGAAAAAGTTATTTGCTTAATTAGAAGCAAAAAGGTCAAAAAAATAATCATTTTTTTACTCACTAAATTCATGTCCAAAGCAAACCAAAACCTCTTTTATATGGTTATTAACATATTATAATGTAACGGTCCCTAATGATATCGTCTACTTTGGAGCTAGGTCTATATAGTTTTTAAAATGTGTCATTAGGGTGTAAAAATTTTCTGTGTTTTGCAAATATAAGACTTCTTATTCTAAGTTGGGGCATATACACCCCTCTTATGGACACAACGAGCCCAACATCCTCGCTGCGGTTTGCTCCACCGCATGAGATTTGTCTAGATTCAGCAATTCTGATATCATTTGTAATGACCCAACCCGCTAATGATATTGTCTACTCTGAACCTAGGCCCGCATGACTTTAAAACGCGTTACTAGAATAAGACTTGCTTACTTATAAGTTATATACTCAACATATTTACTAACGAGTGAGCGTAGCTCAGATGATAAGCACCCCTCTCTTTCAATGTAAAGGTTGTGAGTTTGAATCAACAAAGAACAAAAGGTGGAAGCTGCTAGAAAGTTTTTAATAAAAAACATATTTCCTGTTTGACACAAATTCTAGCATATTTCTTATATAAATAGAGATAAACATACACATATTTTAATTAATTAAATGTTAAATGCGTATATATTCATACTGAGTATATTAGAAGGACAAGAAATAAGAATTTGTCAATAAGGGACTAAAAACTATTATCCCTAACTTGAATCCTGATGTATTTATCACTAACACCAAGACAAATGTTGATGGAATTATCCTTAATCAATGCACATTAATGGTAATTAATTGCTTGTTTTCGTTAATTAATTGATTCATTAAACTTTTCGACATCATCACATTTATCTGAAAACAATTGGACCTCATGATGTTTCTATAGCTAATGATCTCACTTATAATAATATTGTTGAAAATCAGTACATCTTAAAGAATGATTAATTAGAGAGGACTCTTAATCATTATATTTTTTTTATACACATACTTTTTAAATTACAATTTAACCCCTGAAATGTTACCAACATGAATTGTGATGAGATGGTTCAGAATCCCTCTATCGTAACCAGAGGTGGAAAAACTCATGCTGAGAGTGTCACACCGATATGTGAGTCCTCCAATATATGCACAAATTAAGATTCAATAAAACCTAATATGATATCGAACCTCGAGTGAAAAATCTCGAAAAAAAAAACCTTTGAAATCTCTATTGTAAGTGCTTTATATACACTTACCTTCATCTTTGATATCTTTGAGTGACCTAACACCAAACTAAATAAAGTCAGCACAAAGTACATGTCAATCAAAGCTTTAATTAATGCCTCCATTAGTAACTTACAATTTGTCAATAATTTATAGGAGATGTTAGAATGGTTTTTGTTCAATTTACTCTCAAAAAATATGGTGTAATTCATGGAAAAAATGTAGAAAATAGTTTTTTTTTCCTACCCTGGTGTTTGATATATATTGAGGTATAATTAAATTCGTATTCATTTTGAAAAATCTCATATTAAAAGGGGGAGGGGGCATTAAATCAAATCCAAGGGTAATTCAGTATCTAATAAGGCTCAAATATCAAATTTATATAATCTCCAACAACCCATAGCATATTTTTCCTTCCTCATAATTTTTCCATGTTCCCCACTTCTATTTATGCATTTCTCCACTAATATAATGTTTAATTTATTTGTTATTGTGGCCTTGTGGTGGTGAGGTAGGTTAAATACACGCCAATCGAGGTAAATGGAAGTACACAAACAAAAACGGATTCAGAAGTTGAAGTTTTTGAATTTTTATATTGATTGTACATAAATATATAATAATCATTATTGGATTTATAATAAGTATTTATAAATATTTAATGATTTTTTTAATACAAAAACAAAGTTTAAGCAAAAACTACTGAATTTTTGTGAATCATAAGCAAAGCTCTGAATCCGCCGCTGTTAAGAAAGTATATAAGCTAGTGAAAAATATCGATAAATTTTTTATTTAATATATAGACAAAGTTTAGACAAAAGCTATCAATTTTTTGTGAATCCATACGCAAAGCTCTGACTATCCACCACGGTTAAGAAGGTATATAAGATAATGAAAAATATATATGCGTACCCAATGTTCACATCAAATTAATTATATTAACTTATGATGATTTAAATGATTCTACGTGATAAGAATATATATATTACTAAGTAAGAAATATCATGTCCCCTTTTAATTTCCACTGTTCTTTTCCCCCCTTGCAATATCAAATATAGTAATTGTGAACTCTATTTGCTATTTGGATGTACTTGGTGATGGTTGTTGCATGCGACTTCTTCCCTCACAAATCAATTGCCCTGCTTGTCTATTTAATCAGACGCGGATTCAAGATTTAAAAACTATGAAAGGCAAACACACATTAATTAGTCAAATTTCATTGAAAATTTTGTAGAATTATATATGTAGAATTTATAGACTTCACTCGTAAAATTGTATTGAGTGTATATTATATTGTTGTTATTGTTAAAAGTCCTTTGAAGAACTTGACAATATTTTTTGAACATTTAGTTGTACCATATTGTGTGCTTTAATTTGTCTCCACTTTCTCATCCCACTAAACCAACTCCAACATATGTTTTTAGATTATTATTTTTCAATTAATATGGTAGTTTTCGTCACCCCATTGTTTACTAATTGTAGACTATCTCCTTTTCTTTTTCTTTCTCTCAATGTTCGATATTCGTAGTTAACACTAAAAACACTTCCAACATTGTCTATACATTAAATAAATCGTCACAACTTACAATCACTTCAATCATCAAAAATAAATCATCGAACATTCATCACAACTTACGATCCGAGTCAAAGCGAGTGATGCTTGTCATCCTTAAGTATAGGTTTTGATTTTGAGTCCTGAGTGAAATTCTCTTAAAGAGTATTTTTCATATAAATAACTTTATACATGTGAATTCAAATTAATCAGGCTCCACGTTATCGGATACTAGATGAAAATAAAGAAAAAAAAACATTTAATTAACAAGGGAGATGTTCTCCAAGTAAAAATAAAATAAAATGCTACATATCACATGTTAGTTCATCATGAGAGATTAAAAATGGGAAACTTATGGCCCAATACATTTGCTCATCTGCTTAATAAAATGTATACTCATTATGTATATAGGTAGTGTATATTATATACCATATATATAATCGAAGTGTATATTTTGACCATATTAGTAAACTAGATGGTTATATATTTACATAAATTTTCCATCAAAAATATGATTTTAAGTTTTCTTGTGAACTTTTATTTTTTTATTTGTTGAATAAGAGAGATGAGCTAGGTAGGGAGGGAGACAGTCTATGCAGAAGCTATTGGGTTCGTCTGAAAAGTCATGTTTCATTGTAGCTCCGCCCTTGTGAATAGGTCAATTATACGATGACTAGAAACAAAACACAAGGTTTATCCATTTTGTGTACGTAAAAGAGTCTTCATAATAAAACTAGAATCACATATTTTACATGATAACAACAAAAACAACTTTAGTATGTACAATTAAATAAGCTTGAAGGAATACCTCAGTAGGAAAAAATAATCTATTTTTTTTAATTATTAAAGATTAGGGGTGGCAATTGGGTGCGTTAGGTCAAATTTGGACGGGTCATAATGAGTTTAGCCAACAATCGGGTCAAGAGTCAACCCAACTCAAATTTGCTTGGGTCAAAATGGGTTAGGTAATGGTCAAGACCCAATCCAACCCGATTTTTACTAAGCTTAATTTGTTTTACTTGTTCTTTTAAAATATTTTAGTACTTAATAAAATTATTTTTTTCTTTATTATGGCTATATATAACATATCAAATTAAAAATATATATATATATATTTTGACAACATTTCTCATAAGTCAATTCAAATTACATATCAACCCAATTCTAATGGGTTGAAATGGATTGAACTCATAAATAGGCGGGTCAGTAACCCGCCCAAATTTAAACGAGTTGGATGGATTAAACGGGTTGGGTTTGATTTTTTCACTCCTATTAAAGACAAAATTATTGATGTGCGTCTCCAATCTGTCGCTAAATTACTTATAGCTAACATAATTTTATGATAATATGGATTATCAACGAACTATTTTGCTTGGCTACAAATTTTGTCTAATCATTGACTCTTTTTAGAAGTGAATTACCACAAAAACATATAAGAACTAATTTTAGATCTACATTGCACTAGATGTGCCACACTTTTTAATGAAAATATTTTTCTTTGTATCAAACAAATTCTATACATATATCATCTAAGTTGCTCAGACTCTTCAAAAATATTGCCACATTTGTGTCGAATCCTTCAAAAATACATTTGTTTAAGGATCCGATACACACCTGTCAACATTGTTAAAGCTTCTGAACGAATGATTTTAAAAAATATCAACTTCAAAAGATGGACTTTCGAGTGTTGACATGATTAAATTTGAAGGAAGAAAATGAATTAGTTTTTTATTATTGAACACTTGTTAATAATTTATGGGTGATTTTTATAGTAGAAGAAGCAAATGTATAATTGCGTGGCTTCTTCGATTTTACTGAAAATTTCTCAAAAGTCAACTGAAAATATTCTACTCCTTTTGCTTGGTTTCTCTTCTCTCTTTTTTTCATGCTTGGAAATCTCTGGTAAAATACTCTGTAATAAAGGCAATTATGTATCCAAGGAGACTCGAACCTGAGACATCTTGGTTGAGGATGAAAGAGTTCACACCAAAGAGTATTTTTTGACCCATTAAATAACAATAAATATATTTTTAAAGGAACCAAACTATTAATCACACCAGGGGCGGTTCAAACCCGTTGGTAGCCTAAGGCCAAAATAAAATTAGAGGCCTTAAAAAAAATTTAAAAATTATATATTTTTTTATTTCAAATCTATTTTTCTAACTTTTTGAGATGCAAAGTTATTTATAATTTTTGTGTAGTCAATCTCTTCTAATAATTCTTTTTCAATCAATAATATAGCCAAACCACTTAATCTTTCTTGAGACATTGTTGATCTTAAATTAGATTTTATTATTTTTAATTTTGAAAAACTTCTTTCTGTTGAAGCGACTGTTGCAGGAATTGTTAACATTATTCTATAAGCAATGTAAGCATTTGGAAAAGAATCAAGTATTTTTATTTGATTAAGTATCTCAATTAGAGTATTGCCTTCTACTTGTATGATTTTCCTTAACACTTTTAATTCAGAAAATAAGTCTAAACCGTCAATATTCGAGTGAGTATTATGTTTTAAGGAACATTCAAGATTAAGACAATATTTTTTTGAATTCTCATCATCTAATGATCTCAATTTTTTCCCACTAAATAGAAAACCAAAAATATTTTCATATACTTCAAATTGTTCAAATCTAAAACATAAACTATATTTTTTGAAAATTGAAATTATCAATAGAATAAGTAAATTCTTAAGTTTTGATTAAGAGAGATGTAGGATTAGAAAAGAAAAAGAGAGAAGAAATAGAAGAGAGGAAGAGAGAAGGATAGAATATATAAAAATAAATTAGGTAAAAAAAAAAGATAACTTGTACAATTAAAAAAGTACACATTGGAAAGGTAAAACGTAATAGTCATATCAAGTCATCTCATTAATTTCGTTTGAATTTAAAGTCTTAGTTTTATTTTTTTTATTTTTTTAGTTTAATCCTACCTAAGAAACCAAAAAATGGGGCCCCCTAAATTTGAGGGCCTAAGGCCAAAGTCTTTTTTTCAAAGCTTACCAGCCGCCCCTGTGAGGGGGCTCCATATAAAATATATACAAATGAAATACATATTTAATCTTATATACATAATATAATTTATATGAAAGGTACTTTCACATCTCTCTCTAATTATCCCCTGAAATACCAATGTAGAGAAAAATCAAATGCATATATTAGCTCTTCCTAGCTTATAAGAAGGTGACTCTAATCCTAGTTTAATTTTGTAACTAGCGATTATAAATAGTTTAGATGTGCTTAAAAGTCATCAACTACAATTTGAAGTGAATGTTGATTATGCCGGCCTCCAACAAACTTTTCATAACAATGAAAAGCTTTAAATAAGCACATAGTAATTTAGAGCAAGAGTGAAAGACGCTTGACTATAGAAAAAAAAAATCTCTACAAACCGACGACTGCTGCTTCGTATAGAAGAAAAGAATTATAGATATGTTGGTCATTAGAAGGAAGGATCCAACCCTATAAAGTGAGTGAATTACGAATTGTCAATTTACATAGATAATGTATTATAAGTAAATATTATAGGTAAATTTCAAATATTTCAGTACTATTTAAATTAGTTTACGTTGTTAGAAATGTATTATATTTACTTTAGAATAATAACTATCAAATTTATAACAATGTATAATATTCAATTCGAATTGTATTACAACTATTGTTTATATTTAATATAATTTTTAAAAGTTTCACCTCTTGTTCTTCGCTGAATCACCACCACCATCACATGACCACCAGTAGCTAATTCTCTCCATAGTTTGAAATAATAATATATTGTCTCACTAATTAATAAATTAATATAAATTTCAAGTCAGATACACTTAGATATATGTATTTTTTCTACTAGATACACTAAAATAGGGAGAGAGGCGAGCAAAGAAGGAAAGAGGCGAGCGAGGTAGTATATGTACCTGAGATACATGTATATATCTGGATACTAGATACATTATGAAATATAGATACATATAGAGAGGGGAGCGAGAGAGTCAAATACATGTGAATCCACTTAGATACAATGTATCTAGAATAAATTACACCTAATTTTGACCCCATATATCTAGATGCGCCAGATACATATATCAAAATTCTAAATTCTAGTAAGATTCATAATATTGAAAATTAGCATGAATCTAAGTAATTAGCTTTTAAAATAGTGAAATTTGTGTTGTTTACCCTATTAACAAGGACTTGGACGTGAATAGTAGAACTAGTTGTAGTTTATATGGACTAGGGAAAAGGCCCTAATATATGGACTAGGTCATTAGTGTAATGTATAAGTGAATCATTTATGACAAAAATTATATTAACTGTAAATCAAAAATTAAAGAGGTATATCAAGCTCTTTTCCCTTTAGACAGTCAAATTGTGGTCCTAAGAGTCTAATATATGTTGCCACAACTCATGTACTACAATCAAATTACTAGAATCGTCAATATGAACTTGGTCCATTCTAGCTTGTGATTTGAGAAAGTTGAATTAAGATTCTTTAGAGCCCATTTAACAATGAGTCTTCTAATTCCGTCTCAAGTAAAATCATTGGCCCGTGAAACTTGAGTGAGGTTGAGTTAAACCTAATAAAAAGTAATTAAAAAAATATAAACAAAAATGAAGTAAAGTACTAACATGTTGGTAAAATTTTACACAACAAATTGTGGCAACGTGTCAGTCTTAATAGCCAATTCTAACAATTTTTCAGAATTACAGTTAAAACTCTAGTGATCAGTCAAAATTTGTAGTCAAACTCTAGCAATTCTTCAGAATTTTGTTACCATAACGAGACTAACATATGTAATAAGTTAGTTGTCCTCAAATTTTAATGACTCATAAAGATTTCAATCACAAGAGTTGTGGTAATAGTAAGTTATGGTAATCCTCGGTATTTTTGTCACAAATTATGATGAATTGCTAACCTATTTTCACATTCTTGGCTGAAAATCGTGGGAATTTGATCAGAAATCCTGACAATCACCTAACTTGTTGTATGTATAGAAATTTCAGCAACATATTTTTAGTTTAGAATTGATCTAAATTAACTCTAATTTGATATGCAGTCCTCTATTGTCTTCACTATAATTCCCAATTGTTAGATTCAACCCCAACAATTATATACATGAAGAGTTGATTGCTCTCTAATTTAATTTTTTAATTTATCTAAAAGAAAACCTGAGTAATCAAAATAAAACAATTAAATATAGAAAACAAAGATAACAAAAGGAAACAATTAAAATCGGAAGTCACCATAATATTGATATTATTTAACAACTACAAGGAGCTAACAATTAAATGTTACACAATAAATGAATCAGCTGGTCAAGTTAGCTAGTTTTTTGCCTTATGAGTAGTTAGTTATGATGTTGGATTAGTTAGAAGCAATTAGCAAGATAAGATTCTTTCTTATTTATATATAAGGCATTGTATCACTATAGTTTGAATCATCTATTGAATATACAAGTACACTTTTCGATGGAATTCTATTCTTCATCTTCTATCTTTTCATCCACCATTGCTGAATAACTCTAGCTAGCTTCTCCGCTAAGCTCCTGTCTAGCTGCTAAAACCTCGGATTCCTTTGAGAATCCCTGCATTTTGGCTAACATTAGTATCAGAGCCATAAGAATCCTTGGCAACAATGATAAAATCAGCAAGAGCAAATGAGAATTGCGTGAAATGATGCAGAAGGTGAAGCTGTTCGGTGGCACTTGTCCTTTATGAAATACAGGCAATACATTCAACCACCAAGTTGGAATGAATATGTAGTAGCGTTAGTGGAAAGATTTGGGGCAGATTCCCCAAAGAAGCTGGTTAGTTTTGAATTCTCTAATCTTTCTCATTTTGATACAATTGTTTCCAACATCGATCTTGACTTCCTGCGATGTATGGTTAAACTTGGAGAGTAATAAGAAGACTTGCCATAATGAAGAGATTGAAAATCGCTCTTTCTAATTGCAGAGGAAAGACTAAAAGTGTGGATTGATGGTTTTCTATCATTGTCAACTTGGGATATGATCTGGAGCAAGAAAGCAATAATGTTGAGGATGAGAATGTATGACCATACGACATACCTTGTGAACTTTCACAATGTTACACATTTAGAAGTCATCAATTATCAAATCTCTAGTTCATATTTCATTCTTGGGAACAAGGGTGATCTCAAGATAAAGGAATGCACTCAGTTTCCACTGTTACAGTTTTCTACGTCTTCACTTGGAAAGACGAGCTTTTGGGCGGATTATGGAGAATAAAGGCAATCAGTTGTTTATGTTTTTCCACTCTCCTACCCTTTATTCAGGAATACGAGTCCGACAGTTGAAGTGACTGCACCATCTGGAAAGAATGAACGACCTTTTGCAGTCATCAATAACTCTGAACAGACACATGAATGTTGTGGAAATGGATTTAACCTTGGTGCCGAAGTTGGGAAAATGTCTAAGAGAATTACATCTAAGGATCATCTGAAGTCTGAACAACATTGCGAATCAATTGCTGATGGTAGTCGAAGCAGAAGTCAGTAGATCATGCTACTTGGGAATTCTTTAATGCATTGATTGTTTCCTCATTTAGATCCTTGAGGTCAAGGATCTCTTTGCAGCAGGGAGTACTGTTACACAATAAATGAATCAGCTGGTCAAGTTAGTTAGTTTTGCCTTAATTATAAGTAGTTAGTTATGTTGTTGGATTAGTTAGAAGCAGTTAGCAAGATACGATTCTTTCTCATTTCTATATAAGACATTGTATCACTACAGATTGAATCAACAATTGAATATACAAGTACACTTCCCGATGGAATTCTATTCTTCATCTTCTATCTTTTCATCCATCATAGCTGAATAACTCGAGCTTCTCCGCTAAGCTCCTGTCCAGCTGCTAAAACCTCAGATTTCTTTGAGAATCCCTGCATTTTGGCTAACATTAAATGCAAGGTGTTACTTATTGGACTGCCATAATTGAAAAAATTATCAAGCTCAAAGAACATTATGAGGAGCAACATCTCAAATTGAAACAATCAAAGATAATAAATATAAAAGGTGCAAAAAAAAAAAAAATTCACAGCCCAAAGAGATAAATTAGATCAGTGGTAGTTTTATGAATCATTGCTAAGAAATTTTGTTTTTCACTTGATTTTGATATTGGTTAAACTCTTGCAATAGTAGTATACCTGTCAATTCTCTTGAAATTTTTTCCATTTTGATTGGTAAAATTTGAGAAAATATGTCATTTTATGAATTTTGTGGATAGAGAATAACAAAAGAAAAGCAAATGGGAAGAACTTCTATTAGCATCTTTAACTAGGATTGAAAAATTCATCTATAACTAGGATAAAAAAATCCAGCTAAAGAAGAGGAAGCTAAAAAGGAGAAGGGTGAATGTGATGGAAGAAGACTTTTTGAATTGGTTTGATTTGGATTGATTATAAATGTAACAAGACCATCCGTATTTATATTTGTCTATGAATGGTTCTAGAAACTCTCCAAGATATATGTATAATAAAATTTTAACAAACTTTATCCTCTAGCAATTCTCTAGAATATCTAGATATTTCTTTAAATGTTCTAGAAAAATCTATGAGATTTCAAATATTAACTTCAACTTTTTTCACACACACCCTTCAAATGATTTGTTGAAAACTACCACAATCTTGTTGCGGAAGAACTCAACAACTTTAGAAAGTGAGTTGGTGAATATGTCATGAATATTCTCCCTACTTAGTAGTTCTAAAGTATTTATAGTTCAATCAAGAACTTTTTCTCAGATTAAATGATGTTCCATCTCCAAGAGCCTAGTTCTTGAATGAAAAATCGAATTGTTTGCGAGCTTGAGGGCACTTTGATTGTCTACAAAAATCCCAGTTGACTTTGATATAAATAGATGCTATCTCGAGCAAGTCTTTGGAGCTATACAGATTCTTGAGCAGTATAAGAGTTGTTGTTTTATATTCTGCCTTCGTAGTCGACAAAGAAACAATTTCTTACTTGTAGTTGCACCAAGAAATACTTGTTCCACTATAAAAAAAAAATACATATCTTGATGTAGATATTCGATCATTCATATCGCCACCAAAATCGACTTCAGTATAACTGATTAATACCAAATCATTCTTCTTGTGAAAGAATAGATTCATATTTGATGTTGAGTTCTTATATTTTAGAATCCTCTTTACAACTTTCAAATGTGGGGGTTTCTTGGTGATTTTATAAATCTGTTGACATATCCAACAGAAAAATCAATGTCTTGCCTTGTAATAGTCAAATACAAGAGACTTTATATATCGCTGATACTGTTTAAAAAATTATCTAATGTGTATATACTAGATTACTAGTGCCACAAAACTTGTACAATGCCAAAATTAGGGAAGTGGTTGTGACGTGATTGTTTCTTAAAGCTGCGTCAAGTTTAACATATAATATGGTAAAAATAAAAAGTTCAACATACTAAACATAAACAATAATTCCGGTGAGAGCAATCACATTATTAGTGATGGAATAATCCAAGTTTGCAGACAAATATGATTTAATTTTTTCCAGTTTAATTTCAGAATTGTAAGCTCCCATGCATATCTCTTCTAGTTCATCCAATCAACACAATTTCTCATACCAATCGTTAGGAAAAAAAAACATGTGAATATGCGTGATTTCGTTAAATTTAAAAGAGTCAATGGAACATGCTCCCGTATTAAATCCTTAAAAATGGTTGAATCTCTCAAGGTTTTAGGGTTTGTTTGCCTTGCATGAAAAATGAAATCATGATATGAAATCATATGGGATGAAGTTGAAGTTTTGTTTGAACATGCAATTTGAATTTTAAGTTGTATTATTTGCTTGTAAACATAAAACTCCCATAAGTTGTCCAAATGACACGATCCTGACCAATCGTGAGTGGCACTCACATTAATCCTCCGATGGGAGAACCAACTAACGACCCAAGCATAACCCAACAACAAATTAAGAATTAAGTCACGATATAAAATACTAAGAAAATAATCTTCAAATAATGAAAAGATTGAGTTTCCAAAAACTCAAATTTAACAAAGAAAACCAAATACGAAATAAAACTTCCTAGAACCTGAAAGCTATAGTTACAAAACATCTTCAGTCTAGGATAGGAGATGCAACCCCGAAAACTAAGTCTAGAATGTTTGAGTCCGAATAATGGACTAAGAAGCTAAGAGGAATTCATAGCATTCCAGAGGAAGTGGCTTATCCTTGGATTCATATTTTGGTGTCTCACAGTTGAAGTCGCGAAGCACTTGCCTGAAGATGCATTGTACTCAACAAGAGAGAGCAAGTGTAGTATTAACACACACCAACAATTTACTAGTAGGATCATCGGCTAGTTCTACCATACGAAATATAGACAGAAACCCACAATTTAGAAGCACATACTACACAATTACAACATAATATAACTTAGTCCGTAATTTGTATGCATAACAACACGAACCATCACAACACAACAAGCCAGTCCGGTCCTCTCATGGAACTCACTCATACACACGGTTAATGTATCAATGTGGTATCTGATCCCAAGTTAATATACCATCATGGTACCATTCCCAAGTTAGTGTACCAGAGAGGTACCCGTTTCAGTGTTAGTGTACCGCCATGGTATCCAATCCCAAGCATCAAAATACAGCATAATTATAAGCACAATCAAACAATCACACATGTACACTCATATAACACATTCATTGCACGCGATTGACAACCTCTTGCATTTCACATTATGCAGTTAAACTTTCCTAATCATGTATCACATGTATTACAAACGATGCAGTTAAGAAACACATATAACATAAACGAGAAAATAACAACTATCACATACCTTGAATCAAGCTCTGAAAACTCTAAAGAACTGGAGCTTCCCCTTTATTATGAATTCCAACTTGTTCTTGGTCTAAACAATTAATAAAACATAATAATTAATTAAAGATGACCTAACAACACTCAGATTATAACCAAATCCCAACCCAGGCCATTTCCATGATCATTCTACCAATCAAGGGTTCTTTCCAACATTAAGTAAAGTTTAAAACTCCTTCCCCAAGATCAACAACCTAGATTCTAAGGTGGAGAAGTAATTAACTTACCTTTGCGAAGAATTGGGTGGAAAATTGCACGAAACTGCCTAAATCGCTCTTCCCATTTCTACGAACGAAGTTACAAAAAACAAGAGATTTTTGGGACTTTTCTGCATAAAATCCCGACTAACCCCGCTATAGTGGTCCATCCCACAATAGCGGCGTCACCATAACGGCCAACCTACTAAAGGGGGAATTAATTCAACCCACTATAGCAGTGTGACGCCTTCTATAGCGGCTTGCACGGAGACAGAACCTCGTAAATCCTCCCCCTAAACCCTTATTTCACAACACACCTTCGAATCTTGACATTTCAAACTAATTTCTTCATGACAAGTTCGATACCGGGAGTTTTACTTAACCGAATTCAATTCTGAAAGGCCTTATGGATTCCTTAATGTCTTGGCTACTAGAAAAATATAACCCAAGCCTGGACATATCACCCCACCCATTCCTTGATGGCCCTAGACCTCACCTTACTCAGATTCCATCTGAGAATGGCCTAACTTAAAATTTGCAAGTCACTAACCAGAAAGTTTTCTAGCCTGATTTCTTCCACCATTGACCTACTCATAATGACCGAAAATGATCGTTACAAAAAATTATCAAAATTACCCCAACTATTTATATATCGTATACCAAATAAGCAAAAGTTCATAACAAAAGTATAAACATTATCACAACATTTATTGATTGAACTTTAGATCAATACAAAAGTAAAATTGAACATGAGTTGTAGTGTATTTTATTTATTAAGTCATTTGTTGGTCAATATCATTAGTAACTATATCATCATGTTCATATTTCGTCACTCCTTTGGCATTCTCGCAAAATATTGTAGATATAAAATGGTGGATTTTTTTACAAAATATAAACTTAAGGGTCAATTTTGTATTTGAAAAATGTGGAATCATGATTTAAAATTCTCAAATCAAACTTATTGGAAAATTTGAGATTTCATCTCATGATTTGATATCACATATCTAAACATTGATTTCATATCATGAGATGAAATCACATGTCCAAACGTCTACTTAGTCTCCTCCATCCTTAATTCACCCTTGATTAGATCTACTTCGAAGACTTTAAATTTATGTCTTGTATTTAGGGGTGTACAAAACCGAACCGAACCGCAAATCGAGTCAAACCGGAAAAAAAATCCGACTAGTGATTTGGTTTGACTTGATTTGGTATTGGAAAAAAAACCTGACTATAATTGGGTTGGTTTGGTTTTAACTAAAAAAAACAACCCGAGACCAAACCAACCCGACATTATATATATGATTTTAAAATTTTATTTTATACATAAAAATATTTACTTTGATATATTTTTAAATATTTCTTACACTTTTTCATAGTTTTTATCTTTTATTATATTATTTCAAGTTTGAAACTTAGAATTATGAATGGTTCAATAAATATTATAGTCCACAAATATTGGTAATTATAATAAAGCTTAAATCAAAATCAAATTAATACTAATGCAAAAAGAAAATCAATTCAACACTAAGAATGACAATAATATTGAATATTTGTTCTTTAGTTTTACATTGGTTTAG
>JAJOOR010027026.1:0-13204 GCA_036250505.1 Solanum acaule
ACTAAGTAATATGATAGCATGCTA
This sequence comes from Solanum acaule, assembly GCA_036250505.1. NCBI lineage: Eukaryota > Viridiplantae > Streptophyta > Magnoliopsida > Solanales > Solanaceae > Solanum > Solanum acaule. The sequence continues at coordinate 25 of JAJOOR010027026.1, forward strand.
GTTAAAATAACTCGTAAGTATTTTCATACATTATGATAAGTATATTGGTGTGTGTCATAAAGAAGAATATTATTGTATTAAATATGACTTGAAACTCTTAAAAAAAATAGGCGTTAATATCAATTGAAACTAATAATAAATATTGTAGAACAATTAAAATTACATATTAAATCTACTGTTTCAATACATCATTAGTTTATATGTTTTTGAGACATTCAATGTGCATGCATATAACATATAATATATTATATAATCATATTATACTTTATCATTTGAACATTAATTTACCATTTATTATAAAGAAATCAACATCATAATATTAACTCAATTATTTTATGATAGTTTTCATCATGTCAAATTTGTCAAAGCTTGAATTTGTGGCACTTGACATTTTTGAAAAGAACTATTTGTCATGGGTACTTGATGCTGAAATTCACCTTACCGCTAAGGGTCTTGGTGATTGTATAATCGAAGGAAATAAGGCATCAAGTCAGGATAAAGCGAAAACTATTATTTTCCTTTGTCATCATCTTGATGAAAGCCTGAAGGTTGAATACTTAACGGTGAAAGATCCACTTGAATTGTGGATAGGTTTGAAAGAGAGGTATGACCACCTCAAGGCAACTGTATTGCCAAGGGATCGTTATGAGTGGATGCACTTACGGTTTCAAGATTATAAAACTGTAATTGAGTATAACTCTGTTGTATTTAGAATAACTTCCCAATTGAAATTATGTGGAAAAACTATAAAAGATGAGGACATGTTGGAAAAGACACTAACTACTTTCCATGCCTCTAATATGATATTACAACAACAATACCGTGAAAAGGATTTTTAAAAGTACTCTGAATTAATCTCATGTCTTCTGGTGGCTAAGCAGCATAATGACCTTTTAATGAAAAATCATGAGGCTCGTCCTACTGGAAGTGCTTTATTACCGGAGGCACACGGGGCAAAAGCACACGATCAGTCTGAAATAAGACAAAATAATCGGGCCATGATAATGTGCGTGGGGGTGACAAGGGAAAAAGACGATATAATAATCGTTGAGGTGGTGGTCATAACAAAAGGGAGAACAATATGGGTTCTCAAAATAACCCTTCTAAAGGAAAGGGAGATCACTGTCATCGTTGTGGCCTTAAAGGTCACTGGAAAAATGAAAGTCGGGCACCTGAGCATTTTGTCAGGCAATATCAAAATTCCTTCAAAAGGAAAGGAAATAAAGGCGGTGCCTCCTCTTCTAATGCCCGGGTGGAGTCACATTTGACTCTCAAAGATGATGTTCAGGCAGGATCTTCTCAAAAATATGATGAGAATGTTGAGACAAACTTAGCATTAAAAGATGATGCTTTTGATGGGCTCGATGATATTACTCATCTAAAAGGTGAGGACTTCTTTGGGAATCCCAACTGAGATTGATAATTAAGCTGGGAAATGAATAATATTTTTATGTATTTTTAATGTCTTAATTAAAGTTTATGTACTTAAGATTTCTTTTGTTAAGTTTCGTACTTCTTATTATGTATTTTATTTTTATGAAGATAAATAAAATTTCCCAGTCTTCAGTTGGATCCAAGATGAGTAATGGAGATATGTGCCTTCTGGACAGTGCCACAACTCATACGATACTAAGAGAAAAGAAATATTTCTCTCATTTGGTAATGAAAAAGGCATATGTTAATACAATATTCGGTAGTACAAATTGATTGAGGGCTCTGGAAGAGCGGTCCTATTACTACTTGGAGGCACATTATTGGGAATTGATAATGCATTGTATTGTAGTAAGTCTCAAAGAAACTTGTTATCAAGGTTATTCGCCAAAATGGCTATCATGTTGAGACTGCGAATGAAGGAAAGGTTGAATACCTTTATATTACTATAATAAATACAAAGAAGAAACTGTGCATGAAAAAATGTTTGCACTTTCTTCTGGGTTGTACCATACAAATATTGGTACAGTTGAATCACATGTTGTGGTAAACAAAAGGTTTACTAGTTCTAATGATTTTATCATTTGGCATAACCGGTTGAGCCATCCTGGTTATAATATGATGCGCAGAATAATTGATAATTCACATGGGCATACTTTGAAGAACCAAAATGTTCTTCAATCAAAGGAATTCTCTTGTGCTGCTTGTTCACAAGGAAAGTTGGTTATCAAAATCAAACCATCAGTGGCTAAGGTTGAAATGAAATCCCCAGCATTTCTGGAATGGATACAAGGTGATATATGTGGACCTATTCACCCTACATGTGGACCATTTAAATATTATATGGTCTTGATAGATGCATCTACAAGATGGTCATGTGTGCTTATTATCAACTCGCAATATGACTTTTGCAAGGTTGTTGGCTCAAATAATAAGGTTAAAAGCACAATTTCCAGATTATGCAATATAAACAATTCGTTTTGATAATGCTGGTGAGTTTACATCTCAAGCATTCAATGATTATTGTTTGTCCACTGGAATAACAGTTGAACATCCGTTGCACATGTTCATACTCAAAATGGTTTAGTAGTGTCATTGATTAAACGTCTTCAATTGATAGCTAGACCATTGTTGATGAGGACAAAGTTGCTTGTTTTGGTTTGGGGGAATGCTATTTTGCTTGCAGCGACACTTGTACGCATAAGGCCACCCAGTTATCATGACAAGGTTGGGGATATATGTTGGGTATGAATCTCGTTCTATTATAAATATTTGAAACATAGAACTGGAGATTTATTTACGGCAAGGTTTGTTGATTGTCATTTTGATGAATCAGTATATCCAACATTAGGGGGAGAACAAAAGCAGTTCAAAAATGAGATAGATTGGAATTCACTTTCACTTTCTCATTTAGACCCTCGAACAAATCAATGTGAGCAAGAAGTTCAAAAGATAATTTATTTGCAGAATATTGCAAATCAACTGCCGGATGCATTTACTAACCTTCTACGGGTTACTAAATCATATATCACAGCTGCTAATACTCAAGTTCGAGTTGATGTCCCTATAGGACAAAATGTTAAGGCAAATGAGTCTGGACCACGCTTAAAACGTGGTGGACCAATTGGTTTTAAGGATCAAAATCCTCGAAAAAGAAAAGGAATAAATGATCAAGATGATCATAATATAGAGGCAATTGCTCATGAAGAGCTTCAAAACATAATAAATGATGACACCACAGAAGAGGTCCATGTACCTGAAGATAATGAGAATGAGGAAATCTCTATAAACTATGTATCGATGAGAAAAAGGTGGAATCGAAATAATATTGTGATGGATAATATTTTTGTCTATAATGTTGCAGTTGAAATAATGCAACAAGATGAGGATTTGGAACCAAGATCTGTCAATGAATGTAGACATAGAAATGATTGGCCAAAATGGAAGAAAGCAATTCAAATTGAATTGGTTTTCACTTGAAAAACGTAAAGTTTTTTTACCAATAGTCCGAACACCTAAAGGTGTCAAGCCAGTGGGGCACAAATGGGTTTATGTGTGAAAACGCAATGAAAATGATAAAGTCGTAAGATATAAAGCACGACTTGTGGCACAAGGATTTTCACAAAAGGCTGGCATTGATTATAAGGAGATGTATTCTCATGTGCTAAATGCAATTACCTTCAAGTATCTAATAAATATGACAGTTCATGAAAAGCTTGAAATGCATCTAATGGACGTTGTCACAACCTATTTATATGGCTCACTAGACCATAATATTTTTATGAAAATCTCTGAAGCACTCAAAGTTCTAGAAGCATACAAAAATTCAAAAGAAAGTTGATTAATAAAGCTTCAAAAATCCTTATATGAATTGAAACAATCAGGGCGAATGTGGTATAATCGTCTTAGTGAATATTTGCTAAAGGAAGGGTATAAGAATGACCTTATTTGTCCTTGTATTTTTATACGAAGGTCAAAATCTAATTTTGTAATAATATATGTTTATGTTGATGACTTGAACATCATTGGAACTCCTAAAGAGCTTTCAAAAGTTGTTGAGTATTTGTAGAAAGAATTTGAAATGAAAGATCTTGGTAACACAAAATTTTGTCTTGGCCTTCAGATTGAACATTTGGCAAATGGAATATTTATCCACCAATGAACATATACTGAAAAGGTTTTGAAGCGATTTTACATGGATAAAGCACATCCACTGAGTACCCCGATGGTTATGAGATCTCTCGAAATAAATAAAGATCCATTTCTACCTCAAGAAAAGGATAAAGAGATTCTTGGTGATGAAACACCATATCTCAGTGCTAGTGGGCACTAATGTACCTTGCCAACAATATCCGACCAGATATTTTCTTCGCAGTAAGTTTATTGGCAAGATTCAGCTAATGTCCAACAAGAAGACATTGGAAAGGTGTTAAGCATATATTCAAACATCTTCAAGGAAAAATTGATATGGATTGTTGTATTCTAATGCATCCAAGTCAGAATTGATCGGTTATGCGGATACTGGCTATTTGTCTGACCCACATAAAGCCCAATCTCAGACAGGCTATTTATTTACATATGGAGGTACAACTATATCATGGCGTTCGATGAAGCAAACAATAGTTGCTACTTCTTCAAATCATGCAGAGATAATAGCCATTCATGAAGCCAGTCGAGAATGCGTATAGTTAAGATCAATGACTCAACACATTTTGCAATTATGTGGTCTTTCTGTGCAAACAAAGATTCCAACAATATTGTATGAAGATAATGCTGCTTGCATAGCTCAATTAAAGGGAAGATATATCAAAGGAGACCAAACAAAACATATTTCACCTAAGTTCTTTTTCACACATGATCTTCAACAAAATGGTGAGATAAATGTTCAACAGATTCGTTCAAGTGATAATCTTCCAGATTTATTCACTAAGGCATTGCCAACGTCAACATTTGATAAGCTAAGATATAAGATTTGAATGGGTCGTCTCCAAGATATCAAATAAGTTTTTCATCAGGGGGAGTAAAATACGTGTTGTACTCTTTTTCTCTTAACCAAGGTTTTGTCCCAATGAATTTTCCTGGTAAGGTTTTTAATGAGGCAGTACTCAAGGCGTATTACAAGATATGTGTACTCTTCCTTCACTGGGTTTTTTCTAGTAAGATTTTAACGAGACACATTATCTATGGACATTCAAGGGGGAGTGTTATAAATGCATTAATGTGGATGTCTTCAGTAACCCTTTTGTGAAGTTCATGTACAGAATAAATGAACTCTATTTAATTCATGTAACTTTCAAAGACATGTTGTACTATAAATAGCGATGATTATTTTGTAAAAGATACAATTGAAAAGTACAGAAGAAAGAAATAAAAAAAGCATTCTCTCCCATATATCTTGTCTATATATTTATTGTCTGATAATATTTGATATTGCTAATATTTCACAACAGAAATAATTTAATATATACTCCACTTCTTTTGTTTCAAAATAAATATTGCGCAATGAAAGGGTTTTTTTTAAAATTTATTCTTTTATCTAGGTCTTTTTGTTGATTTGTATTGCTAATAAAACTTCTATTCATTGTTGAAAGCCCTTTAAGCGTTACCACTTGGAATAAAAAAGGCAATATATATTAAAACTAAAAAATAAAATGTAGAGAACCATATACTATAAGTAGAAAAGAATTTTATTAAACTATAAGTAGAAAAGAATTTTATTATACTATAAGTAGAAAAGAATTTTTATACTATAAAGTAGAAAAGAATTTTATTTATTCTCATCTATAAAAAGTGAAAGGTTAACATCCACATAGTACTCTATCCATGTGGACCATGTCTAAATGGCTTGGACTTTTTATCCTTTATCCAAAAAGATTTATGGTTTGATAGTTGATTATAATTATGTAAATGTTAATAATATAAAAAATAGTATATTATTTATTCAAAAAATAATTACGTAAATTTAGTTATTTTTATATTAGTTAATATTTCATTTTTTATTTTATATAAAATAATATATAAATTTCCTATTGACTTACACTGATTATGCGAATTTTAAAATTACAAATTAAAACACCATATTAATTTTTTATTATACATAAATAACTTACCTCTGAATCAACTATCAAACTAATACTCTTACTTATGCAAAATTTGATTCATGCACAACTCATCTCCAAACCAGTAACAATCGACCCCTTGACATGAATCATGCAAAATGAAAACGAATTATGTTTCTTACGCATGCATAGAATCTTCGATCCTTTTGTAAACTATGAATGTAGTCAAATAGTATCAATCAATCAATTTAGAAGGGAGTAGTAGGTAAGTGAAGATATCATGATTGATTGCATTAAGCATTCTAGAAGGGGAATCCTTGACCAAAAGTCCTCTAAGGATAAACCAAAGTGAGTATTGTTTCGTAGCAATAATAATAATGATAGTTGTGACATCCAATATTAAAAAGGTCACCATTTGTTCACATCCCAATAACTCAATTCCAAATTCCCACTTCGACCAACTCGTTATTCATGTCGATTGAAAAATAAAGCCATTAAGTGCATGTTTGGATTATTTATTTTAATCGTTTTTACTTGAGTCAAAGCTTTAAGTTAATGTTTTATTTGAATTGACTTATTTTAGATGTTTTTATTTTTTAAGCATTTTTATAGTGTTTAGATAAAATAAAATAAAGATACTTATAAGCACTTATTTTTAAGCAAAAATAAGTTAAGAACATAAATTAGAATTTCTAATTTTCATTAAGAATTAACTACTACTTATTTCCCATATCCTTAGAATTTCCATATCATTATTTCTTACTCGACTTCTTAACTACTACTTATTTCCCATATCCTTAGAATTTCCATATCATTATTTCTTACTCGATATGTCAAGGTTCAAATGTAACTAATAAAAGTGAACGAAAAGAACAAGTCGTAAGCAAAAAATCAAACCAAACAAACTTTTAGAAATCCCAACTCATGATCTATGCATGCTATACTTATAAGTCATAAGTTATATGTTCATCCAACTGATCTAGATCATGCCACACGTCTTGTACATAACTCGTGTGGGGAAAGCGATATGTTTGGTTAAAATGGCATAACATAGATGAAGTTGGTATATAAAGACTCAAAAGGAAAGTATTACAAGGCTAATTTTCCAGAGAGATTGCAACTCTTGCAAAACTCACATGTAAAATGTTAAGAACAAACCGCAACAAAGACTTACAGTCAATAAAGCATCTCATACAAACTCAAGTGCACTATCCAACAAATAAAAAAAACAGAAATCTGAAAAAACAACTACTATCATGTATTATTCCACAACAAACTGCACCCTTCAACTAACACACGAGTTTGTTACCTCTTCGCAAAACAAGTAAACATGAGAATTATCCACTTATGTAGTGAGGTTAGGAGGAAGGTAGTCAGATTTAGTACCAAGAACCCGGGCCTTGGTGTCAGGGAAAAATTCATGGCCTGGTAGCTCTGTGATATCCCCTTCGCTAGCCACTCCAATAGGGTAGCGGAGCAAGTGACCAGGCAGATCTCTTTCCAGACTCTCACTTGAATACATATCCCAGTATTTATCAGCTATTTGATTCACCTTCCTCACACATTCCTCACTTTCTGGATGTTGGAAGGTCTCATCGAGCATACCAAGGTGCTCGTACCACAATGCCATTCTGAAACCATGAACTTGACCCCTAGCTGGTTCACTGGTGACCAAATGATAAGGCTGGTAGGCTCCCATGGCTATTTCCGAATCTCTAGCACCATCCATAGATCTCTGGTTTATGTTGGCTGATCCAACTATGATGTACTCGTCATCCACTGTTCAGAAATAAAGTTAGTTATGAGCTTATAACATTTATGCAGTACTTCACATGAAAATGTGCTGGCATAAGCCATGAGAGCAACCTTGCACCGACACATTTTCAACACTTAGAGAACCGTCCTTCCCTTATATTCAATTCAGAAACTCTCAAAAGTTCATCAAATTGACAAATTAAGAAAATTTGAAGTATAAACAATTTCGATTTCTTCAGTCATTTAAAAACTGTTTAATTACTGACTTATTCTAGACCTCTAGATTTCATTATCAGAAAGCTAATAATATGATATAACTACAATTGTAAACCAGTACTTACCAATCATCATCTTGGAATGGACATATATCATGAAACGTCGTGCCTCCTGAGCTCGCATGTAATTAGAATCAGGCTCTGGGCTCTCAGAAGGTTCATATTCTCCACTCTTCTTCACCTCTCGGTTACCAATGCAGAAAAATGTCAAATAATTCCTTGGATCTTCCTCAATACCTTTAGCATTCATTGCTTGTACAATGTACTTATACATCATCTCCATTGTCCTCCTCTGCCAGTCTAATATTGCTTGTACTGATGCACTTTCGGGGATTCCTTCTGGCCACATTGGGACCACAACATAAACAGTAAACCTTTCCCCGGCTTCAATCTTACTGACAATCTTCAATGCAAGTTCCTTTGGAATGACATGCAAAGCACCTATGTCCTCTACCTTGATATCATCACACTGCCAGTCAGCACAGCTTCCAAGAAAATACTGATTTTCAATGTAAATAAATTTTTTTGCCCGACGAATAGCATGAATATAAGCATCTTGGATGCTTCTATCAATTATGTTATCCTTCCCGCTGACAAGACCAGCTTTTGCTGCATCTTCAGGTGTGTCAGGAAACCCAAAAGCAGCCCCCCCATCAATTGATCTGAATAACTGAACATTCCATGTTTCATGATCATCAGGGTACATCACCGGAGATGGTGGAATTATAATATCATCAAGCTCTCTAAAGTTGACAAGAATATCCTTTCCTCCCTGCTTTCTCCATCTCTGCTCAAAATTAAACAGAACGTCCCAAGCAATTGGGCCTTCAAGCCGAGAGTGAATATCATGCCAGGGCTCCCTTGGTCCACCTTTTGTAATTGAGCCATCAGCGAAATTAGGTTGGTGGAAATCATCATGATGTGCAGTGTCCAATGTCCTAAAAAGCGAATGGAAAGGTGTATCATATCTCCCATCGCAAAGATCAATACCTCCCACAAAACTCAGAATTCTCCTCTTTTCCGACTCTCCGCTGGGCAGTGCACTGTCCACTACTATGATTTTCTGGTGATGGGTAAACATGGTAGAGATTTGTATATCTTGGACAAAGCTTCCACCATTATCAGGATTACGAGGGCAGAGGACACAGTGTACATCAGTACCTTGAAAGAACTGTTCAGTTTCTTGGTCATGAGTGGCCATCAGACCATCCTTCTTCAGCAAACCCACGGACGTCCTATCATCCCAAACAAGCATAAGAACTTTAACACCTTCACTTGCCTTCTTCTTGAGCAGCTCCCCCAACGTGATGTCTCCTCCAGGTTTTTGCCTCCTCGAGTCCCTCACCAAGGTTATTTCAGTATATACTGACCAGCCAGTAATGTAAATCAAGTGCTTTGCATTAGTAATAGCATCAAAGATATCTTCCCAACATCTGTGGGGCTCATAATACTTTCCGCCAGAGAGAGGGATTTTAGGAATAAAATTGTCTGGCACATGAGCATCTTGATACAAGGAAACCCGCGATCCCGCTCTCTGTGAAAAGAAAGTGTAAGGGACACCAGGATATCTAGAGCTTCTAATTCCACGTCCCCAGTTTGGATCTCGACTGACGTCAAAAAACTGTAGCTTAACGTGGATTTTAGAACCTTCTGCTATAGGATTCATTTCTTTATCCAGTATCTCAACCCATTTATCAATCTCCTCCCCTTCCAAAAGTTCTTCAACCGGAACATAAGCTCTTCCAATTAAGGATGCACCAAAGGGATTGTCATCTTTGATAGTGAATATAACATTTGAAGCCATATGTGCACAGTAAATGTGAAAAGACTCGTACCACCTTGGATTTTTTGGTTCATTTTCAATTATTCTTGTTCTCCCAACCCTAGCCTTCTCCAAATCAATTGTAGCATAAAGTTTTGGAGTTCCTTTTCCAATACCAACTGTCTCCTCAAAATGTTGCTTTATCTGAAATATGAGATTTCAAAATCAAAATTTTAATAAAGGGGCAATCACTTCCTCACAAAGGACCCTATTCTAGTTAAATCAGGATTAGAATTCCAAATAGATTGCTGTATCAAGAAAAAAGGCTAAAAAAGTTATTAAACATCTAACTGCATGTAACAGAAAGTTGGCTATGTACTATTAGCAATGTATACAAATCATATACAGAGATCAGCAAATTACAGAGATTTATCAATGAAAAAGATCATTTGATGTTACTTCCAGATAAGATTCAAAACTCCATATTTTTAGCTGAAAACATGAGGTGCACTATATACGGGACTGTACAGCCCAACATTGAACACAGGGTGTATGGGTCCACACCGTACCCTGCTTCCACTTAAACAACACAGTCGATCCTAGTACAACAGATTCACTTGTCTAACAGGCGAATAATTGAGATTAGTTAGCACAAGAGAGCTATTACATGTATTACTGGGTAAAAAATCTAAACTACATAGGGCATAGGTAAATTTCTCCATCAGATTTAACCTTATGTTTTTTCATATGGACAAACTACAAAATTCTGTATCATGGAACTATACTTGCTCATACGCCACAACCTATGTTCGTGCTGCTATTAAATTTGAGGGATTGAAAGAATTAGATCATCACAAAGTATACATTCCATATGTTAATGCTTGAAAGATAAGTTAAGAATCAACAAAATCCGTTTTAACAGATCGATGTAACCAATAATTACCTTTTACTAGCCTATTTAGCCTCAGGAAATCGTCAAAACCCAATAATTAACTAAATCATATTTTTCTAATCATAGACTCATTTACATTATCCAACTAAAAGTATTGCATAGTCCATCACGGCTTTATGACAATCTGAGAGAAGGCTTAGGCGTAATCACAAGGAAACTACTAAAGTTCACAACTGGTGTAAAAATCTCACTACAACTTAGCAGCTAACAAAAGTGGCATTCTTCATGGTACATGAGTGTTAGCCCTTCAAACAAATAGTACTAATTTGGGAACAACTGATCCAATCTTCCATACTAGCATACTCAATTCAAGAAAAACATAAGGGGAAAAACAAAAAACTGAAATTGAACGCAATTGACCTCGCGATCCAAGTCAATCAAGAACATGGATCATAAGTATACCCACCTTGCTAAAGAAATGCCCACCCTCCTCCTCGCCCTGCAGATTATCGACCTCAAAGATCGTGACATGTAGAGTTCCATGAAGCTGAATCTGAGCCATTTTTCACCTGCTTATCCAAAGATTAAAAAAAAAAAAAAAAAAACATTACACCCTCAACCATAAAGTTAACAGCAAAACATCAAACCCACAAAAGTTGTACTATAAACACAAACAATCAACTATGTCTAGATTTAACTCAGAAAGAAAAATACACACCAGAAAAGATTAAACCTTTGTCAAAATGAGGTCAGAAAAATCAAGTAAGACTAGAAGTTAAGAAGAAGAAGAAGATCTGAAATCTCACACCGACAAAGCCAAAATTGAAGTGTCAATCAAAGAAAAGAAGAGAGAATATGATCCAATCTTGCCTGTAGGATGAATAAAGGTATAATTTTAAATGTATATAAAAAGTTGTGAGAACGAGGGGAGCAGTAAGTATCCTTTATATTAATAAGTATATCCTAGATTTAAGGACTGGATCGGATCTTTATGCTCTATGCAAATATTCTACTCCAATTTAGATCTGTTTACACACTATACGGGAATTTCAGTAGCTCATATAATTGGGATAATTAAACTCCATCTCGTTAGCTAGGGTTCAATTTGTTAGGTAAATTCTACCCCAATTTAGATCTGTATACACTAACAGTTCAGTTCACATCTAGTACAGTTCACAACCAGAAAAATTTTAGTCAATTGATGATCATGAAAATTGAAAACCTTGTGCCTTTTTTTCTACTACCAAAAACCGGAAATTCTGCCTTTTGGAAAGAAAATGTAAAGATTGATCACTGACTGTTCACACACTTCCTTGTAATTTGACCAATCCCTTGTTTTTCTGTAGTCGTCAGTTATGTGTCTAATAGATATTTAAATTTCATTTTAAATTTTACATCTCATAATTTGAGGATATATCGAGGTAAAAAAAAATATATATATATTTTTTCTATTTTTAAAACATTGCACAAATTCTTAATATGCAGACACAATTTACAATTTGATAGTGAATTTTTGTGCTCATTCTTAATATGCAGACACAATTTACAATTTGATAGTGAATTTTTGTGCTCATTAGTATATACAATTTTAACTATGTGTATAATTAAAATTTAAGTGATTCTGCTTAGGTATATTTTTGTATTTTTAACCACAAGTGTAACGTCTTTTTTTGACTGATAAATGATCAAAATGTCTGTTTTTAAAATACAATTGATTACTAAATTCCAGACTGTTGATTTCCCTTTTTTCCCCGAATAAAGACTATTCCCTTCGTTTTATATTACTAGTTGATTATTTTTCATTTAGTATGATGCTTAAAAATTATAAATAAAAAGATAATTTTATTAATTTACTCTTTAAATATTTTTTTGGAAATTTCTACTATATAATAAAAGGGAGTTTATGCTCAAGTATAATATATAATATTTAAGATTGAGACTTTTTCCAATCTTGAATATTATATATTATACTTGGGCATAAACTCCCTTTCAAAAGTCTCAATCTTGAATATTATATATTATACATGGGCATAAACTCCCTTTTAAAAGTCTCAATCTTGAATATTATATATTATACTTGGGCATAAACTCCCTTTCAAAAGTCTCAATCTTGAATATTATATATTATACTTGGGCATAAACTCCCTTTTAAAAGTCTCAATCTTGAATATTATATATTATACTTGGGCATAAACTCCCTTTTAAAATAATATATATATATATATGTCACAAATGGAAAAGTCTCAATCAAGGAAGCAATATATATCATTTACAAATGACTTAAAAAGTATTAAAAATTACAATAATTACCAATTTAAAATATTTAAAAGCTATATAATAAAATAGGTTGACTCTCAAAATTCTATTAGGCTCACATATATTGGGATAGAAAAAATAACACATATCATTTTAAAATTACCAAAAAAGTATTATAAATAATAATAATTAACAACTTAAAATATCTGAAAGACATTTTAAAAGGGTTAATTTTGTAATTTTATCCATA